>PVYJ01005814.1:0-17967 GCA_002995095.1 Rhizopogon sp. AM-2018a | reverse complement strand
TTAACTTCAAGTTAAACTATTATAGTACCCGAATAGGCGGGGTAATTATAATAAGTAATAGCTTATCGGCATAACTTGAAAGTTGGCTAACAACTTAAACTCGAACATGTTTCATGGTTTATGAGGACCCGGAACCGCTCACGATCTCCATGCCCCTAGCATGGCTTGTATTTAACCGGAAGCACCGACGTATGTGACATAGGCCCAGATCGTATAATCTGTTCGGACTCGGACTTGCAGTGATTCTCCATAATCGGTTGCCTTCACGAAATCAGACATGACATCCAACAGAATACTAATGATGGATGGCAATATTCAGCAAGAATATCATATATAATAATGTCGTCCTTTGGACAGTTGTCAATCATCACTAGCCATAGTACTAGAGACTAAGTGCATATTCCGAAATTGTTTGCGCCATCAATTGCGGTGCTCCATTCATTTACACGTTTAGCGGCTGTGGCGGCCCGATCATACATGGATGCAAAAGTAGCGCCAAAGTAGCGCCCGGGTCAATGTGGAGATAAGGAAGCCACAGACAGACACAGGCTGACGCAGTCCGGATCATCTAAATTACTCCCTTCATCGACTTTACTCGCTTTCCCATCTGATTCTCAACGCGACGACAATGGCCATCGAACTCGCACCAATCCCTCCCCCCGCCTCTGCCAGTCCTTCCGATTTCGACCCCAATTTTGGGCGCGAAGTCAAGGGTGTGAACCCCGGCGAACTCACTCCCGAGCAGTTCAAGGAGATCGAGACAGCTTTGTACACTGTATGTCTTGGGTCTTCATCAGTTGCAATTACCTTTGACTTATCCACCGTGCAGCACGGCATCCTCCTGTTCCGAGACGTTTCTCTTACTCCAGAACAACAGTATGCTCTAACAAAGGTGGGCGCACTCAGTGCCATGACTTTCAACGCAGTTCTCAGGTTCACACAGGCCTTTGATCCCGAGTCCGAATCATACGGGCACGGCAACAACAAGACTCAGTCGACCAAGAAATCTGTCCTTCACCCAGATCTTAAGACAATTCCTCGCGTGCCTCAAGTTCAGCTCATTGGCAACGGCATGGTATACAATCATGAAGGTCTAGAAACCGCTGCTCTCAAGCACCCATCGCACACCACCTTCCACAAGACCCGTGTGTCCGCTGAAGACGATGCACTGGGATTCACCCGATTCTATCGCTGGCACATCGATGCGGCGCTGTACGACTACAACCCGCCGCGTGCGACTACCCTCTATGGCATCATAGTTCCCGGGGGCGATAGGCAGACTGTCAGGTATAGCGATGATGATGACCCATCTGGAGAAACCCTGTCTGTGCCGCTAGGAACTACTGCGTTTGTCTCAGGGAAGAAGATGTTTGAGATCCTGCCACCTGAGCTGAAGAGCCTTGCTGTACGGGCTTCGGTGCGGTATGCGCCCCACCCTTACGTCTGGATGGCACCAGCACGTGCAAAGTCAGATGGTCTAGGGATCGTAAACGACGGTCTCGAACTGCCTCTGAACGAACTTCCAGAGTGGGAAGAGTCGAAAATTAAAACGCTCCCTATAGTACGTCCCAGTCGATCTGTCTATCCCACGGACATGAACAAAGATCTGAGATCACGTTGTAGCTTTGGAAGAACCCTGTCACGGGCGAGCTTCACTTCCAAGTTCATCCATGTGGAGCTCAGGAACTCATCGTGAAACCCTTGCCTTCTGGCGCTTCGCGCCTGGGCGCTTTATACCCAGATGGAGAACATATCAAGGATCTTGGGAGGGTTCGCGAGCTTCTGCACTTGATGCAGCGGCCTGGCATCGCGCCTGAGGTATTGTTCTTCTTCCTCCTCCCTTAGTATGATCTGACTCGAGCTCGTCTAGTTGGTGTATCCGCATGACTGGAAGGAGCGCGACCTTGTTTTATTCCACAACCGTGGCTTGCTCCACACTGTCGTCGGCGCTTTCAAGCCCGATCAAGTCCGGGCCTTCCATCAATGCAACCTCGCTGCGTCCGATGTTCCCGCCGGGCCTACAGAGCAGGACGTCATTGTCTGGGCTTAAGAAGACAAACCAGTCTTAAACGATTCACAATAAGGACATGTGCAATACTACCAGCGGAACTGTGTGATGTTATCCATACATGTACTCTTCGTGCATTAGATATTTGTCTCTTGTAATCAATGTACTTATCACAATGGCTACCTGGTTATCTTGTAACTATAGTTTGTCTAGACAATATGTACTACATCCATCCAGGTATCGCAAGAAGCACACGACCAAAAAACGCAGGTGACTCCATAGACGAACCGTACTCGCAATTAGGGCTATAGAGAACTGATAAAGCTAAGTACGCGAAGCCGAGCGGATCCAGAAGGCATAGTGGAGGAAATCAAACACCAATTCAAGCAAACGCAAAGAAAAACGGCAAGACAAGTTTAACGACAAAAAAACTCGGAAAAGACACGGTACGAGGTCAATATTAATCGATTTTGTAACGCAGAACGTGAAGCGATAAAGGAAACATACAAGACAGCGGGTCGTCGGGGGGAAATGATCAACATATGAGACATTTAGCGTATATCCACAACGATGATTCATCAGGAAAAAAACGGGCAAAGCTCGTGAGCACTAATGTCATCATCGAGTCTCTACAGTCAAGGGAGAGTGTGGAGCGGACATGTGGACTTCGTCCGGACCCTCACGGGACATAGATACAGGTGAAGGACTAGAAGATGGCTCGGGTCCGGCGGAGGCAGGTGCACTGTCAAGAGCCTCCTCGGTAGGCAGACTGTTTCCGCGTGCTAAATCTTTCCTAGGCGCGAGAGGAGCGGAGCTGAAAGCGTCGCGGAAGTTGTACATTGAGCGGAGGTCACTGAGACTGTGTGTTGTCTGGCGACGGTGACTCTCGTCCTCAGAGACCTCCGTCTCCTGCTCGTGATCAGTCTCCTCATCCATAGAGGTCCGGAGAGACGAGACTGCGATGTTGGTGTTGTTCATGAAGACTGCTGCAGTGGGGTTGTGATAGGGAGGTGCTATGGAGGGCAGTGGAGGAAGGGAGTAGGTGCGTGGAAGGGTAAGGGGTGCATTTCGAGCCGCCGCTCGCGAAGCCGCAAGACGCGCGGGATGGATTGGTGGAGTGGACGCGGCCGATTTACTCTTGCGGGTTGGGCGGACTGCTCGGCGGGTAGCGCCTGTCTTAGATGAGGAGGCACGCTGGGTCGCTGCCTGGGTGGATGAGCTGCCGGCATCAGGACTCTCTTCTTCAGGTGCAGCTGGATGAGCTGAATCGACAGAAGTCTGAGAGGAATTATCGCCCTTGTGGACACGCAGATGTTGGAGTAAATTATCGTTGCGGTTAAAACGTTTGTCGCACGTGGGGTGGGGGCAGTCGAATGCTGATCATGACGGACATTATCAGCAATGTCCGGAAAAAGTATGATGCAACACAGATACTCACGTTTTTCATGTGTATGGATAGATCGGATGTGCCGTTTCAGGTGCTCGCCACGACTGAAACACTTCCCGCAATCTTCCACCTTGCAAACATAAACGCGTCCCTTACGTCCCTCAGTTGCTTCTCCTTCTGTTGTGTCATCAACCGCGGTAGGGACACGGCGACCCCGACTCTTTTTTGTCAAGTTCGGAACAGGGATAGGGGGGGCTGTGCGTATCCTCGGTCCACGACGTTCTGAAGTAAACGAAGAGGAGGAAGCGTCAAGGAAAGTGTATTCCCCAGGCATCGGCGTGCCACTAGACTCAAATACAGGACTGGGTTCCTTTGGCTGGGGAGGATCCTCAACAACGGTCGTGGAGGACGACTCTGATATCAACATGGTAGGTTCCATTTTGAGAAGTTTTGATGGAACGTAAGCTGGGTCTTGATCCGCCTCGACGTCGGTTTCGTCGTCAACGGCCCGCGCGTCGAAAGATCGTTTCAGGGAAGCACTTGATCCTCTGTATGACGTGTCGGAGGGGTCTCCTCTACCGTGTTTACCCCAGCGAACAGTCGGTCGACCTGTTGTTTGCGAACGCGTCACTCTTCTGGGGTTTGAATTAGAGTCAATTGAGGGTTGAGGAGAACCCTGTAAGGCATTATATTGCCAAAGCAAGAGTGGCGTTACCCTGGTGAATAATACAACGGAATATAATGCAAAATTGACACGGACCAAATTGTCGGATGAATTGAGGTCAACGAGGGTGTCCTCGTCTTGCAAAGGTGTTGGTAGAGCTCCGGATGTTTGGTTGAACTGGGACTGGGGGCTTTCCATCGTTTTTGCGACACCTGATGGGAGAATCAGAACAAGGGGCTTTCCGGGAACGATGACGGCCTACCTTTGAGACAAAGCTTTATCCTACGTAGCCAAAGACTAATTCTAAGGTATATACGAGCGTCGAGCAATACTTTCTCGTCGGTGTAATCTGTTTGCTGGCGTGCACTGGCGCAGGGGATTTCGGACAGGGGTCCTTCGTTGTTTTTTTGCCAAACGTACCCTGTTCACACGATCGAACCCTGCCCACGTGTTCAAATGGTCCATGGACCTATTTTTCCACGGTCTGTGTCCTTGTGCATTGGTGATCGCGGAACACCGTGACTAGCTCAAGGCTATCACTGGCACCCTCTAACCATTGTCTTTACCCGTTTCTCCCTTTTCTGCTCTTCGCCCGGTGGTCTTCACGCTACGAATGAATTTTGTCAGGTCCTTGGCAAATATTCAGAGCTTTCAATGAGATATACCAAGATAGGCATTCTCTGCTGCTGCAGCTGGATATCGTGACTTGCCCGAAGTATCACTGGGTCCCTGCCGTCTCCACGGGAGCCGTCCTCTCCCTACGGCCTCGTCTCAGCAGTACTCACACCGGAGTAACTTTTTGTCTTTGCTGCCCGCTGGTGCGTCAATCCGGCTGTTGTTATAATCTTCGTTTCGGCACGCAACTTCGTCATCGTAGTGGTCGCATCATCTTGACCTTCGTTGCATGTCCAAGAATGTACTGGGTCCTAAGGCAATCTATTTCTTGCCAATTTCCGCCCTTGCATCCGTAATGGGCAAGAAACCGACATTGTCAAGACACATTTCCATATATTCACTTACCGGTTCTCACTTCCTTGATTCATTACGCCGTCCTGGTTATTAATAATACTCTCAGCATATTCTACTGGCCGGATGCAACTTGAACTGCGTGTCTTGGTGAGTCTACAAATGAACAGTGCCACATGTTGTTTTCCGCACATCCGCGGTATGGACTGAATTGGTGTGTTAATCTTCCCATGGTCGCCTAACGCAGGAGCCCATCTGTACTCTGTACCTGTACTGCGTCCGTTAACCGTTGCGGCCTGATCGCATGAAACAGACCCAACTTAACGCTGACTAACTCGCATCACTTTCCTCGAACCAGTACCTGCACTTCTTGATATGGCTATCTTGGGACCTCGAGGCTATGCGAGTCCACTCGCTAGAATATTTGCGTATGTTCTCTGTTGTTCCATATCCACTCCATTTGACTCATCGAATGAAAGCGGTCACATCGAGATGACATCGACGGAACCTGCCGCTGATTGTGAAGTGCAATGTTCGGCATCACCCTTGTTTCCTTACCATTTTCCTACGACTAACGAGTCAATGCGGCGAGAAGCTATTCTAGTGTTCCGAAGAATGCGTCGACTTTCCTAATGGTAATACGGCGACTATGTTTTTGGAATTGGTAAGTTGCGCAGTCTATTTGTAGTTTGGGCGCTCATACTTCGCTGACTCAACAAAGATAGTAGGTCGCTGCAATTGGTGATTGTCAATTATTGCATTCGCTACTTTCAAATTCATGGCACCAATAGGCATTGAATTCGAGGGCGCCACGCAAGGGTCGCTGATATTCACGTCAATGTCGCAATCAATCGGCACACACATACGCTGCCTTGGGTCTAGGGATCTAGTGCGAGTATCTCCATCCTCAGATCAGTCACACCGCACGACATACTCGTGCTCGCCACAAATCCAGCAAGACTAGCTGTTGGACTAGCATGTTCGTCCGCTTTCCGATTACATCCGATGATGTTGATTACATAGCCACTCCCGTAGGTTTCCGTTCAATTGTCGTTGGCGCTCCGTCCCAAGTACAATGCTATCACTCATTGCTCGATGAATCGGACATGTAATTCGGAACTGTGCTGGACAGGCATTAGGCACCTGTGGTGCTCTACACTAGGCAACGTGTGCAGATTAGCTCGTTAATCTCGCGAGAAAGTAAAGGAAAGTGTTATATTACAGATCTTAGCTGTATGAAAAGCTACCGCCCGACCGCATACGACGTTAGACGATTCGTACATCGGAATTCATTAATTTTATGCATATCTGATGGGGCCTAGTTCGGTTACGTCCTGTGCTCACTCGCTCCCGCCATAAAACCTTTTGCCGATTTCAGCTGTACGGGCGGGCGTTTCATACTCTATGGAGATAGAACAGGCGCTTCAGAGTCGCACAAAAAGGAAGGTCGAGCGGCATTCATATTGGTCCTTGGCAAGTCTCGATCTGGTGTACACACGCCTGCCAGCTGACCTCTGTGCATCAATGAAACAATCAATTAAAAGAGATATGCGGCATGATACGAACGTGATTCCCACTGGGTAGTCGTTCCATGTCAAATGACATGAATAGATACTGATCTAATTTGCTACAGAAGCCAATGAATGATACGTACCGCGATCAGGGTGGCTGGGGTGATTGAGAAGCACGGTATGCTGATTGGAAAAGGAAGGGGTCTACGGCAATGGAGTATGAATTTGGCAGGTAAGTAGCACTATTGGTGTGGGGACCTGCGAGAGTGAATTTCCGATGATAGATATCAAGTTGCGAAGTAAAACCCTCAGGGAAATGGCTAGAGATTTACGTTGCTCTGCCGGCCCTGGCGTGACAGACGTGCGGTGAAAGGATGGCGCGGAAGCGTTTTCGTGAGGAACGGGCCGGGGCGGTATATGTATCGTAAAGAGGTTTCATACTGCAGGGAGGAGTAAAAGATCCTGCTGCAGGGAGCCGAGTGCCTCGCCCCGGCAGGCGCCAGACAGATCAAAGAAGGTGGCTGCGGACCTAAAGTAACGATATTTGTAGGGGACGCATGGGATTCATTGTGAGGCAAAATAAGAGTACTGGAGTAGTGCAGCATGAACAATAGAGAGAGACGGAGGAGTAAAACGTTTGTGTGACAATGATGATAACGTTGAATGAAACGTTGGGTTCACGGCTTGAGATCCCCTGTGAGATCGGAGCTTGGAAGCAAACCTTAGATCTTCTAAATGAGTGCTTCAGCCTGCTTGTGAACCCTGGCACTCCAAAAAAGCAATGATTTTCGAAAGTGTCGGTAGCCGCGTGCTATGACCACCGACAGGTCGGACATAGGTCATTTCAAAAGCACCTCATCCAGAGGATAGCCATTAAGGAAACCTTGCCCCGAGGGATCTGGCCGCATCGAAGAACTAGTAAGTAATCCCGGCAAAGTACAGTCAACAATAGTACACAGGCAAGGGAACATTCTACTCAAGCTTTGATCGCAAATGAGCAATCTCTCTTGACCCCGTATCACTACCAGGTTCGTCTAGCGGTGCAACCTTTGCTGTACTCTTGCTCATCGTAGGCTGTCCGACCCTCATTGGCCCTTCATCGCCTCTATTCATTGACAGACGTTTTGGCACTTTTATTGGTTTCGACTTCAGACTCACTTTGACGAACACTCACGACTTTTGAACACGACGTGACTCATCCACTGGCAGCCGCTATTAGTCGCCTGCTCCACAGCTTCGATCACATTTCCATCGCATTTTCTAGACCCTTGCCGTGTCCCGCCGGTCGTCTAACCCGCTCCCCGCGATAGTTCCATTTCCAGATCTCTTTCCCCTCAATTGTAAATTACACTCACAGCCACACGATCACATCCGCTTGTACCTGAACGCGACTCGCTTGCCTTGTGCACCAACTAAGTGATTGTCGTCCTTGGTATGACCAATAATTTCCAACCAAATCAATTGCCTTATTTTTTGTGCCCCAAGATAAATTCTGGGCTTATATTCACTCCAGAACAAGACAAGACCGTGTCAAGTCGGTCCTTAAAATACAAATGGACTCGAACATTCGTTCCTCTTATTTCGACTCTGCTCTTTGTCCTTTCCCCCATCAGTCAGCCCAACGACGACAGTTGAGACGTTCGGCGGCTGTCAATATGACAAACTCACCGTATTTCGCACGCACCCACTCGCATTCTAGATCTAGCTCCAGTCACCGGCATTTATCCCCCTCTGGTCGATTGAATTCATATTATCCGCTTCCACAGCAGCAATCATCCCTTGGCTACAGCCCATACGCCTCAGACAGCTCTGCCGCTTCTGCGGAATCTCCGCTTTCCTCATCATCAGCCAACGAGAGCCCACTGCCAGAACCTCCCCTTGATTCAATGGAGAATGATACATCGCATGTTGTGAATGCTGACGATTATTATCCTTACAATGTGGCAGACGAATTAGTTGCCGCTGGATATCTGTACCCGCACGCCCCACGCGCGTTCGCCCTAACGGGGTATGTAGCCGAGAACCCAGAGGTGTATAAGCAGCCTGTGGCAGCGCCGTTGCCCATGCCCTTGTCAGTCGCAATGGGGTACACTTACTCACCGGAAGTCAAGAAATTTCAGCCGTTATGTTCTTCATTGCCGCGACAGGAAATGGATCCGCAATACACAAGCTCTTTTTACGGCTCTCCGCCTACACCCCCAGCTCAACTTGCCACTCATCCCGTGGGGAGCGATGTACACACCTACCGACAGGATTTCGATGTCACTTACCAGCCGCAGGCGGCCACAAGCTCTTATTCCAGCTTCTCAGCTTCAGCACCCCCAGCACCCCACGCTAGTTACCAGCAGCCTCGTCAGAACATCAAAGTAGAGAGTATTCCGGATCTTGTGACTTGTTACACCCCCCCAGCGGATGTTACCAGTTCGCCCAACAGTTTGGGGGTTTATGATGGCCTTTTTGACGCAGGTACGTACCCGTAGAAGATCCAGACTGCTCTCTGATTCCCTAAAATCAGGTTCACCCCCTATTGACCATCACAACCCTGGAATATCGGAACTGGCGCTTCGCTATATGCCAAGCCAGAGCACCCCGTTGCCATCGATGAGCATGCCCGTGCTGCCTGCGCCTGTTCCACGACAAGCATATCTTGGATCTTCCATTGTCAGCGATTGTGAGCGCACGTGTCAGGAACAGGAACAACAACGGCAGGCCTTGAGAGTTCAGACACAGGGTCTGCAGCAGCAAAGAACTGTGCGACCTGCAGAGGTGTCACCCGTGATAGGGTTTTCGGATCTACCGGAGCCTGAGGACGAGGATGCTGAGGGCGAGCCGGATATTACAGCTTTTTATCACCATGGATCCAGCAACTCTAACAGTGGACATAGCTCGGGGAAAAGTCACACCGTTCCCCAGGGGTACGACTTCACGCAACAGCTTGGCCCCGCTGACGCAGGCAACAACTTCAATGTGGACAGAGATGAAGATGCAGATGGTGTTGACGAAGCTGCGCTTGACGACAATGATGATGATTACGGGGCAGAAGAAGTTGAGGATGATGATGGCGACGGCGACTTCATACCTCACATGCGAGCTACGTCAAAGAACTCACGGAGTTTACGTTCTCGATCTTTCTCCGGCAGGAATTCGGCGCGGTATCATCCCTATGGCTCAGAACTCCCACAGCCTTCAAGGCGTGCCGCGCAGTCCCCTCTTATTGCTGCCTCCTCTTTGACGCCAGGCTCGTCAACTCAGGTAGGGAAGCCTCGCAAGAACGCACGGTCGCTCCCCGTACCTGTCCCTGTCCCTAACCTTACTAAGAAGTCAAGAGGCCGTCGCGTACCAACTGTAGGCAGTGCAGGCGGCAACGGTCGGGCCCGAGGTTTTAGCGACCCCCTCGGAAGTCGGATCTATTTGTGTGACATTAGCGGCTGCGGCAAGTGCTTCGCGAGAGGGGAACACCTCAAGCGACACATCAGGAGCATCCACACCAATGAGAAGCGTAAGTTTTTTTTTCTACCGTAAATGCTTATTCTCATCAACGATGGCAGCGCATAAATGCCCATACCCTGGCTGTGGCAAGGAATTCAGTCGTCACGATAACCTAGGGCAACATATGAAGGTTCATAAGGATCTTCCAAAGATGATGGAGAGGATGGGTGTGGTGGATGATGGTTAAACATCAATCACCCACCAACGTTTACGGCACTGGTTCAGGTTCGTCTTCAGTTGGACCCCGAGACACAAGGCTTACATTCTTCTGCGGTAGTCAAATTTACTCCTAAGTCTGGACACAATGCCATTGTTCTTTCACCGTCCCTCTCTTTGCTTTTAGTCTCCCACATCTCCTGTCCTATTTCTCGGTACCAAGCCATCTCCCCACTCCGATGTCGATTTGATGATTCTCTTCTTGTTCCTTACTTCGTTTGCTGTATGGCTTCAGCCGCTGGACTCCAATGCGCCCTCATCTTCGCAGGTCGCAATCGGGTCCCCCTCATGTTTGTCATTCGCTTTACGATCTTCACTGCCAAAGCAGCTACGTTCTCATGATCATTTCTCCAACTCCTTCACATCATCTCCATGTCGACGCCTAGTACGCCAGCCATGTCACTTATTCACACCTCTCAGTTACCCGGAGCTCTTCCTCTATCCTTAGAGCATACATTTTGTTCGTCACAAAAGACCGACGCGTCCACCATGCTGATTACATGCAATGTTCGCAAATGTTGCCCTGATCCCTACCACTACCACGAAATTCTACGCCCCCCATGCCAAGTTTGGTTGTATCCTTATCCTGCATTCCATCGTCACGCTGTATCTTTATCACTCCTTGCACTACCATGGACGGTTATTCATCTCTCATCACTCACAGTCGTATATTAACACCAGTCTGGCGTATGTAGCCATACGTTATGGTTGTAAAGTATTTTACTACTGCTCACGTTTTTTTTATTTCGGAGATGTCTTTTACGGGTCTTATTATCGCTTTAGTCTTCTTTTTGGGGAAAATTATGGAGGCCCTATCATTTATGCCAAGGCTATGTAGCCACAAGTGGACAACAAATGCATGTGTTTTATCTGCTTAGCTGCGCCGCGGGCGGCGCCCCGGCAGCTTCTCCTTGGCTTCTTAGGCTCTCCGATCATGGTTCGCGGCAAGGCCGCGATGCAGGGTTCGTAGAAGAGGCATCGCTCAGCGGCGCGTTTATACATCAGAATAGGTCCGCTATCGGCTGTACAATTACACGAGGAATTCTAAAGAACAAGGAACAACTGCATATATTACCAATCAGAGGGCGCCTTTCTTGATCAGAGAAGGACTCACAAGACAGCTCGTACTTAGATGATTCCTGACAGAGAACGTTCGTATAATTACTAAACATGCGAGTTAATAGATAGCGAGCGAGACTAATTGTGAAGTATATGACTTGACACACGACTTGGGTGACAAGGAAAAGAAAAGAAAATTAAGGAAAGAGCTATGCATCGTCTGTCATGATGGCGAAAAACTCTTGTTCGTTAATCTCCCCATCCTGATCGAGGTCGAATTCATCGATCATGGCTTGCCTAGGGAATGGAAGAACAACGGATGAGCAAATTTAGAACTCAATACAAGAGAAAAATAGTTCAGTTGGGAACTAGCGGTGAATAAAAGGCGGAAATGCAAATGAAGGAGCTGATACAGTAAAGAGTACAAAAAAGGGTTGCTGGGACAAAGTGCCTGCTCGCATCCCGTGCGCCGCCAAATGAGAAAGGATGGGGCTAACTCACAATTCGTCATCTTCCAATCTGTCACCAATCTCTTTGGCAACACGTCGAAGATTCCGCAGACTGATCTTCCCTGTGTTGTCGTCATCGAATAATTGAAAGGCTCGGCGGATCTCGTCCATCGGATCTCGCGCAAGGATCCGTTCGCTCACTAGGTAAAAACAACGTCAGCACACGGACGCGCCATTACGGAGTAATTTCGAGGTGCTGCATGCGGTGCAAGATCCAATTTTAGTCGCGTAATATAACGCGTTCTGGTGAAGGATGTGGCACTGACTCGTCGCTTGAGTGAAATAGACGAAACTGGGATACTCAACTGATTTTTGCAAAATCCTCAAAGTCGATCAGACCGTGACCGCTCTTGTCGTGGTCTCGTAATATCTTCAAGACCTCCGCTTTCTTCATATCGAAACCGAGGGCGCGCATTGCAACCTTGAGCTCGTGATAGTCAAGTGAACCATCCTTGTCCGTGTCGAAGAGTTCAAAAGCTTCCTTTATCTCCTGTTTCTGTTCGTCGGTAAGCTCTGGACGCGTGTGCGCGCGTCTCTTAGCCTTTTGAGCGGAAGCAGAGTACATGGCTAGCGGTGTCAGGAGCTCAACGCAGTAATTGAGAAGATAAATATTCGATGTTGGCCTGGCTGGCCCTTGTTTGGTCACAACGCGTCTGGGACCCCGTACACCTTTATATATACATACAACCCTGAGTCTCATTGTCCTTTCGTTCACCTCAACGTACAACTACAGTAAGTCATTGCAAGTCCGGAGGCAACCACTAGAACATCTCAAGAAATTCAAGATGCCTAGTTGTCATCGCTGTGACCGTTACTTCAACTCCTGGTCTGCTTACCACCAGCATGTCCAGATGTCGAGCAGTCACTGGCTGTGCGACGAGTGTCAAGATGACTTTGCTTCTTGGCATGGGCTCAAAGAGCATTATGTTCAGAGCCCTAACCATCATTACTGTCAGTATTGCGACTCCCATTTCGACTTCGCATCTCAGCTACAGGATCATTACGAGGGCGAGCATGCTTATTGTGGTTCTTGTAACAGAGTCTTCAAGAATGATGTCGGCTTGCACGAGCACGATCGGCAAAGCCACGCTGATGTGTATTGCATTTCGTGCAGAAGGGTATTCCTGTCTCCGAGCAACCTTCATGCCGTAAGCTCAGCTCCCTTTGTGAAACTGCCCTCATTGCTCAATCTGATTTTGATGAACTAGCACTTGAACTCAAGCTTACATCGCCCCAAAGACACTTTCTGCCCCTTCAAGGGATGTGGCATGGCATTCATCAATAAATCGGCCCTTGCTCTTCATCTTGAATCTGGCTCATGTCAGTCGGGTGTCGATCGTCGCTTCATTGACAACTTTATCCGCAACAATGATCGCTCCAACGTGATTACCAACCCAGCGCGCCTTGTTACTGCGGGCGAACGTGGCAACGTTCAACTTATTGCGACAGAGCAGTCGTGGAACGGAATGGCTTATGAATGTGTTCTTTGTCACTCCCAGTTCCGGGAGTTGGCAGATTTGAACCGTCACCTGGCTAGCCCTCGCCATCAAGAGAAGGTTTACCGGTGCCCTCTTAGTAGCTGCAATGTCCACTTTGTCTCTCTCAGTGGGTTGTGCCAGCATATCGAGAGCGAGCGCTGTGGAGTGACGAAGTTCAAGATTGTCAAAGACGCTATGGACAATCTCTTCTCTAAAGTTGCCCGCCTCACATAATGTGGTAAGTTCTGCATGGTGAACATCCTTGAGGGGTTACCCCTGATTTAGACTCCTTATTTAGCCCCTCGTTCCTTCGTCAGTATTCAATATCAACCATACAATATCTCGTCCTTTACTCTACGTCACAACTTTTACTATGGACTATCCGCGTATCTTAGATACATCCCCACTATAATGTTAATTCCTAACAGCTGGACTATTGCCATCCGAATTTGCCACCGACGCGTCTGGGACCCCGTGCACCACCTACAATACTAGTCGCGTCGATCTCTGCGTTTCCTTAACGACCATTGAGAGACAAAACCTCAGACAATATATTTGTGTGGACTGTGTCATTTGGAGTCACCAGCAAGTTTATATCACCCAGGAAGACTATCTCAGAAGATGCCCTATTGTGATCCCTGTAACCGCGATTTTAATTCGCGGTCGGGGCTCACAGAACATTATGTTCAGAGCCCTGACCACCATTACTGCAAGTACTGTCGCATCCATCTCGACTCCGCATCCCAGCTTCAGAATCATAACGAGGTCGAGCATGCTTACTGTTGTCCTTGTGAAAGGCTCTTTAAGAGCAACATCGGCTTGCACGAGCATAATCGGCAAAAGCATGCCAGCGTGTACTGCGTTCCGTGCAGGAGGCAATTCCTGTCCCCGAGTAACTTTCAATCTGTAAGTTCACTCCGTTCTTGGAGCTGCACACAATCTGACCTTGACAAACTAGCACTTAAACTCTAGCTTACATCGCACTAAAGACACCTTCTGCCCCTCCAGCGGGTGCAGCATGGCATTTATCAATCAATCCGCCCTCATACTCCATTTTGAATCTGGCTCATGTCAGTCAGGCATCAATCGTCGCGTCATTTACGACTGGGTCCGCGACAACGATCACTCTAACGTGACTACCAACCCAACGCGCCTTAGACGACATGGCGGGTCTCCGCTTATCGCGACAGACAGGTCGTGGAACGGACGGGCCTATGAATGTCACCTTTGTCGCGCTCAGTGCCGCTCGTTGACCAGCTTGAACTGTCACCTGGCTGGCGGTCGCCACCAGAAGAAAGTCTTCCGGTGCCTTAGCTGCCATGCCCACTTTGTTACTCTTAGCGGCTTCTGTCAACACACTGAAAGCGGGCAGTGTGATGTATTGGATTACAAAGAGGCAATTGAGGAAGTTCTCGCTGGAGTTACCCGGCTCGCGCTGTAACATCATGGTAAGTTCTATGACGAAGATCCTGAAGGAGGTATAGCTGACTAGTATTGCTATGAAGCCCTCGTGTTGCGAGCGTTCCTTCACATGCCAGATCAACGTGGTTTTTGTCACAGATAATCAATCTCTATTTGCTAAATGTACGTTAAGTTAACCAACGTCAGAACCCTACGTACGAATCACACCAGTCACTATCTGCGTACCTTAGATGAATGAGATCCTCGAGCTCGTTGATAAATACATTACGACGTTTTCGATAGTCAACTCTTGTATATATATATGTGGCTTGACATGGTAGTCACTGCCATACCTTACATACATATATACATACGTCCTTATTCTCCGCGTTTCAATTCAGAATCTGAAGTGGGTCCAATCACAATTCCCTGCAACCACTCAATCCTGTCCATTCTCACTGTTTTTAACGCGGGGCCAATGAGACCGAAAGCATTCGAAAATCGCAATTTCCAAGGCGTTTTTTCATCTTCCAAACCTTCCATCATCGTGCCCTTCATCGTGCTCTTCATATGTCAGGAAGCTATTGCAAACACGGAAATTATCAACTTCCTTGCCTCTGAGGAAAGCGATGTCCACTTCCCATCAACTTCAGTTGGCAGTACTTGGTAAGTTCTCACACGATCCTTGGAGCAGATCTTGGTGTTTGATGCAGTACTGCGTGCAGGCCAGTGTTAAATTATACGAATAACCAGGGACACTGGAACGTAGACCCCGCTCTGCTCGACACGCCTTTGCAGCAGGTGTGCGAGTCGGAGACGGCCATTACCCCGGCAAACCTCTTCTCATGTCCTCACGAGCTTTGGGTAGCGCTGGATCTCGATGAAGAAAGTTGGCTGACCTATTCCAAGTTTACGCTACGTCTATCCTGGCCTGCTTCTGTATGTTTCACGTTTTCTCATCCAATGCCAACGCCCGGTTTACAGTCCTTAACTTTCACAGTCTCCCGCGGATTTTTTGCTCGAAATATACGGTCCGCAGGCGATCTTCGTCCGCTTGTCTAAGCACCAGGACCAACCAACGATAGCTGATGCTTCGATCATTCCGCCGCATTTATCGCGCACGGGTTCTACCACTACTCGCCTGAAGTACGCAAGAATACGAGCTGTCGATGCCGGTGTGCTCACTCCCACCCCCGATCTCCCTCCATCGGCTGCTCAGGCGGTAGAACCGATACCATTCATTCTTATTCTCGAACCACTTTACCTAGGAATTTTACCGGCATCTCTCCTTCCAACAGTATGCTTCCTTGTCCCCCTTCTGTTGGCTGCGGCTTTAGCCACACCGTGGATAATTGGTTATCTCGATCATTTTGTACAGCAGGCGAGACAGGAATTACACGATCGTAGCACAGCTCGAGAAAGGAAGGCACAATGAGATGTGTTAGTCGTGCGGTGTACATGCATTATTCTAGATCTGTGGCGTCACATCTCGACAGGGCAACCCCATACATCACGCATATATTCTTATTTTACGCCTCCCCAAGGGAAACCACTTCATGCCGATAGATCGAGTTGATATTTCGCTAGACTAACCTAACCAAGAAATCAATCGACGGTCCCCCAACAAAGCAAGACTCCGTTCCGAGTGTGGCGATCAAGCAACGCTCTCTAGTTCAACTAGATGAACGGCTGCAAACCACGCAAGGATGATCTCGACTCGTGGACCATACAATGGTATGTTGAAGTTTAATGGCTTCTTTTTGTTCCCACCTTTAACTTTCTCCGCTGCGGCCTTCTCGGCACGTTCCTTTTGCCTTGCAGCTACAGGGACGAGCAAGATGCGTGCACAGTCCAATGCCTCTATAAGATCTTCATGGATCTCGCTGAAGGAGCTGGAGGGGGTATTTCGTCCGTTTGTGGGTAACGATGAACCCGAAGGCATCTGGCATGCGTTCGAAAAAGATGCGGAGGCCGTGAAAGACTCTGTATCCGCAGAAGATGTGGATATGGCATCAATTGAAGACATGGGTGGCGACGGGGGCTGTGAAGGCTCAATGGCAAGCCGGTTTATTGCCTTTTTACCCTGTGTGTATGAATGAGGTTGTACGCCCAACACCCATCCACTAGCAAGTCGCTCGAGAACCTCGATGAATTCAGCTTGAGCCATCGACCGAGGCGGTAGAAAAACTGGGTATCCCTCTAGCCCGTCTACAATGACTGCGGTCCGAGAGAACGTGGTGAGCAAATTGGGTAACTCAGCGAGCATAAGTTGGCAAATAAGAACACTGAAGTGGGACTCCACGAGCAGGGGGTGGTAGGTAGTGAACATGGGCGGGAGAATGGAGTCGACATGTGCGAGGCCAGATGCAGTCGAAGCGTGAATATTTGGGCGCACCGACTCGGTCAAGAGGAAGGCAACTTCCACCCTCTTAGCAAGATCTGCTTGCATTGGGGCAGGGCCTTCTAGAGTGTCGAAATGAGAGAGAAAGCGTTCATGATCACGCAAACTCTTTTTCAGGAGCGAGTAAATGTTTTCGCGGAAACTATCATCTGCCAAGACTCGCCGATATGCCTGAGCTTTTGCGGCATCACTCCGCCCCAGTGGTCCGTCTGGATTCCCCATCTCGACTCCCCCATAGCGGCCGTTAGAGAGGTAGCAAAGTCGCATTTCGGCTCCTTCAAGAGAGGTATTGACCTTGCTAACGCCCTCGAGCCGCAATATTGCCGATTCAATAAGGAATAAAGCATGCTGCAGATGTGCCGCCCCCCGCAAAAATAATACCTGCGGTTCAATGGGGTCTGGCGCATCCGGCAAAACTGAGGAATGCAAAGGTAGCGGCTCCCCAGCTATTCCCTCGGTGTTAGGCCCCTCTGCAGTAGCACTTGTACCACTAGGAGGCGCCTGTCCGTTACTTTTATTAGAACCCTTTTTCCTTTTGGTAACTTTCCCCCGAGGTTCGCGGGTAGTCGTCATATCTTGATGTGCGGTGCGTGCTTTTCTCACTGCACGAGACTCTCGTAGGGCGTGAGTGAAGTCCCTCGTTGCCAATGAATACTCGTCGCGGAAACAATGTATTATTCCACGCGTCCGGTAATATTCCAGTCGTTGGGGATGGGCCGCAATTAGCTCATCAAGTACTTGGGTTGTTGTGGAGTCCGCGAGCTGCCTATTAGTACTGAATTTGAACGGTCAGGCAAAGAATCATATATGTGCTGCACGAACCGGGAGGGAATCTTCTCGTGGAAGAAATGTACATATCGTGCATCCGTGTCATGGGG
>PVYJ01005780.1:0-11681 GCA_002995095.1 Rhizopogon sp. AM-2018a | reverse complement strand
CACCCCACACCATTGCAGCTGGCCCTCCATTAGGCACGGCATAAGACAGGGCAGAACTGTGCAAAATAGTGAAACAGCTGCTGGTAAGGGAGGGAGAATGACATACGCGATCGAGGGGAGTACGCCGATGATACTGAATGCTATACCGAAAACCTGCGGTTGTATTCAGTCAGCTCTCAGAAGACTACGGGTAGTAACAACGCAGATACCTCTAGAGGTGTGAATGCACGCTTAAACTCCTGCTTGTATCCGAGCTCAGCGAGCAAGGCCTCGTCTGCCTTTGCGACTGCGTGCTGAGATGATTCCATGTCCCGCGCACCTGGGAGTATAAAATGAAGAGGTGGGGCGCGGAGGAAAACCGGTCACTCTGGATTGTGTTATCTATCATTGTATCAAGTACTCGCCAACCTGTGCATATGATGTGAATATAAACGACCGTGATAAATGACAGGCACCCGTTCACAGCAAATTAAGAATTGGATATCGATGTACGTTGACTCAAACTTCTGTAAGATCCCTATCGAAGGTAAATTGAATTTCACGGCCCGGGAGCTCCACTGGCCCAGGTCCTGTTCGTTGAATCCAGGCTTAGCACTGCTTGAAAGGTATCTCTACTCTGGGTCGAGATGGACCGCCAAAAGACCTTGATCACCCCAATATCGTTCGTCTTTTCCGAATGACCTCATGTACGCCTCACCTGACTTGTTAATGCAGGTCAAGTTTCACGAATGGTTGAAGTCTCGATCCGAGTCAAAATACTATCTTGCCTTTGAGCTAGCTGTTGACGGAGGACTCTTTGACCGTGTGCGGCAGAGGGAAAAATTATCCAAGATGATGCCGTTGCAGTCGCCCTGTATGTTTTGCGGATCTCCACGTGTTACAATTTGACGAATACTCTCAGGTCCATCTTGTGCGGGGTGAATTACTTATACGAGAATGATGCCGTGCACAGGAACTTGAAGTATGTTCTTATTCTGAAGGGGAAAAGTCGAACAACTCAATACGCGCTTAGACCAGAGAATATTCTGTACCGAACAAAGGACTCAGACAGCTATATTATGATCGCTGATTTCAGAATGTGGGGACCACAGCGTCTTAGTGACGTCTTCGTTTGAAGTGCAAAGCATCTGCAATCCTGAAGAGTAGCAGGAAGCTTTGGTTATGTTGCTCCCGAGGTTCTCAACAAGACAGGACGCGGGAAATTTGTCGACGGGGTAAGCACTAATCGCTATATCTCCATTGTGCACCCATGTTCGTGATGAAAATGATGACGTGCTGACACTTGACTTCGGGTTCGCCCATTGCCCACGCACAGTAGATGGATTTGATTACACTGCCATGCAGCGAGGATATGAGCTCCTTCGGGATTGGCTGTGCATCTACAGTTTAGATCGTCAATATTGTTTCAATCCCGAAGGTAGCTCGGTGCCTCTGGAGTGGTTTGAGGGAGTGAATGATGATGAGCCACCCGAGGACCTCGAAATGGTTGAAGTGCTGGCTGTTTGCTCGGATCGAGAAGACGAGTTTGAAGGGGAGTTGTGATTGGGAAGAATGAGTTGAAATGGGGAGGGGTCGGAAAGAGCCGTTGGTTTAACTTCCTATTCCATGAAGTCGATATTCCTTATCAAGTTCAAAGCGTGGTCCCCTTCATTCTCTCTTCTGTTTTCAGGGCCCCGACGCTAGATCCGATAGCAACCGAGGGGCCGCCCCAGTAGCCATCATACCATGTTCGAGCCCTAGGACGTTAGTACACACTCTGCAAAGCTGTTGAGTTGTATTGACGTGTTTGTTATTCTCGTGTACCTTTGCTAACATGCAATCAGTGATTATCAGTCAGATGATAGTCAAGGTCACGGTCACTGTATGTAGAACACGGCCTCTCTATTTAGCCCATGGTCATTTTACCTTACTAATCATTGCACCGATGTATCTTGTCATCTCGTTCGGATAACTCCGGACGTGCTCGACACTTTGTTGCTTGGCTCGACATCTATTGATATCGGTTTCAGATCATACGTACGTATTTATGTTGCTTCGGGGCTTTGTATTATTTTCCTTGTCGAATCAACGCCAGTATCTGGCCTCTCTCTGTCCGTTCACCTTTGCATCGTCCTCGCTCCGCTCGTTTCGTTGAGCGCCCGTTACAATGATGCCGGATGGGATCGCTGCTAAAGTGTGTATTAACCATACTTCACATATCCCTCCCGCTGCTAAGAGATTGGTAGCAACTCGCCGAATGGCTAGCCTTTCCGCCTTCTCCGCATCCTTTCACAGTTTTCACCAGGTCCAGGATTAGTACTAGAATGTCTACGAGCGAGGGGTTCAACGTTCAGCGTTCATCACTGCAAGGCCTTACATTACCAACTAAGGGAGGGCCCGCTCATCATATATCTAGGTTGACCTCACAGCCCAGAAGCTGTACAGATGAAGCGCCCACAACCCTGAAATTACACGCATCCAGCGCCTATCTATTTCTTTCCAGCTGATAAATCTGCCGTCTCCATCCATCTCTTCGGCACACCTCGCGAAGCAAGGAATTCCGCGACCGCTTTGATCTGCTTGCCTTGCACGAGCACTTCCATGCCCGTCGACTTCCCTGGTGTGGGTGAAACTAACCGCACCGTCTCAGCCACACATTGCACATCGGGCAATTCAATATTCGACCTCACCTGAAGTTGCGGAGGCGCATCGCGTCTTCAGCTCTTCTGCAACTTCAACCGCCTCCAGGAAGAATGGCTCGAAGCCTGTAATGAGCGTACTCGCTTTACGACCTTGTCTAATTTTAATGACCACGGTTATTGGCTTCAGTTGTCCCTTCCTGCGTCGCGTCTAGAGGTCAGTGACCAACATACATGACGAGACAGTCCTCACTTGAGTACAGGATCCTTGCCCTCGGCACGTATCTCATACCAGTTCTGCATCTTCTCCGATAGGCGCTCGATCACTTCGTCGCGTTTAAGAAACTCCGTAGTCCCCGTATTTTCAGACTTGCCGGAGATAGTCACCCGCAGCAGCTCATCCGCAGCAACGTTGATATACGATTGATCGTGCGCGTTCACCAATTGATGATCGGCGACGTACTTGTTGAGTGCGGTCTTGATATCGATGTAGGTGTAGAGTGCAGACGTACTGCAGGGCTATGATCAGCATTGGTTTATAAACCAGAAATGGCGTCGATCCTACTCAAAACCGGCACCAGAAAAGAATTTCAGTGATTGCAGATGAGGTTTCCAGAGCTCCTTTACTTCAAGCTCTTTGACACGGGATCGCTCTTCTTCTTCTCGTTGTCCACGCTTCTCCTTCCTGACAGCAACGTCCTTGAGAGAGAAATATGGTGTGTGTGCGACGACGTCTGCGTGCGATGTTGCTACAGAGATTATCATTACGTCGGATTTAGCGTCTTTAAGCTTCAGGAGGCCTTGTTTCTCTGCTGATTTGAGAAAAGACACGAGGGACTTGTGGGAGGAATGCTTAATATCGATAGGTGTGGATGTGGTTGGCTGGGATGGTGATGGGGCACGCCGCGATGGTAGAATGTAAGTCGAGTAAAACGTGCTAGAGGTCATAGGGAGCACCGAGGTCTGGGCTGTGGATAGACTTGTTTTGATTGCCTGGAGAAGGGCGTCATGAAGAATTTTCGAAACGTCTACCAAGAGTAAGGGATAGAATGCACATAATGGTAGTTCGACGCACCTTCTTTCGTCAATTCTGTTGTTGGAACGGCATCGTCCACCTGTGTCTGCTCCAACTGAGAGCGCAATGCATCAACTGATGGATCTGCTGATACATCATTCTGTGTATCGTCTGGTCTGTCTTCGTCTACGAGATGCTGATCGATCACAGCCAGATGGTTCATCTCCCATGGGTCCGGTGGATTACCCTTGCGTCCCATATCAAATAGATAGTCCTTCCAAGCATGCAGTACAAACACCGCCTTTCCCTTCGCGCCATCCTGAGGCAACACCTCGCTATCTACCGCCATACGTCCGACGGCAAGGGGCGGGCCAATACACGTCGAATCACGGATATATTCTGTAATGCAGACGAGTTGATGAGCTTTAAGCGATGATGCATGCTGTACGACTTGAAGGGTCAGCTGAGCAAAAGGGAACTATTTCATTTCACAGATATCTCACTCACCTCCAGGAATCATGAGATCTGCGCCCCCAATGAGAACAGGAATGACTGCAGATGGTGTAGACAAAAACGGGAGGAGATCCGGCTTCTTCCACAATGTATATACTATCGCATCTGAGCTGTGGATGACAGAACCCATAGGGGAGAATCTCACCAGTCGGGATGAGGTCCTCACTGCCTATCCCAAGCGTGAACCATAAAGGATCTCCACCAGGTCCCAAATAAGCGACCTAATCGTTGCGCCGTGATTTCGTGGGTCTCATTAATATGTGATCGACGAAGGAAGGCTGTAATGAGAGTCGCTTACACCCGGCTCATTTGTATGGGTCTTGAACTTCACGGACAGCAAGCCATCTGGGACGAGATCCTCGCCGACATCTGAGTCGAGTGAAAAGCTTTGTATAATACGTTGTTTGAGCTTGCGCCTGTCAGAGCTACGGAGAGGTGCTTGTGAGTCGATGGTTATTAGTCGCGACTCGGATGTCGGAGAACAGCGGCCATTGCACACCTGAAGTCTTTAAATTCCCCAAAGGCTTCTTGAACATGATAGGCTAGTCGTGGATCACGCGTACTGCGACTACTTTCCCTTGATCTCCTGAAGGTTAACTTGCAGCCAACTCGGAAGCGATAGCTGCCACGTGCGTTGTCTTTATCCAAATTAAGTAATTTTACATTTTCCACTCATTCCCTCGAATCCACGACAATCCAAAATGCCGCGCGCAACATCAGAGCGCTTCTCGCATGCCCATAAATCATCAATAAAATCCGCTGCTGCGGGATCCTCATCCAAAAACCACAGTGCAAATGAAGGGACCTCGTCCGGTGTCCGCAACCCGATATTCAATACAGAAAGATTTGGACAACACATCTTGAAGAATCCGCAGATTGCTCAAACGTATGCTTGCATTCATCACACAATACCATTCAGGCTGATTCTATATCAGTATCGTCGATAAGGTTCGCTTCAATTCACTTCGTCTGCTCAATGAATTTCATAGCATGATAATACATATGTAGGCCAATCTTCGTCCTACCGATAGAGTCCTCGAAGTTGGTCCTGGTACAGGTAACCTTACTGTCAGGATCCTTGAAACAGCCAAAAGTGTGACCGCTGTTGAGATGGACCCGCGGATGGCTGCTGAATTGACGAAGCGAGTTCAGGGAAAGTGCGTGTGCCCTCTCTCTATTTTGATATCATGAGCTGACGAGCGACTCGTCCTCGTCGGAAGACCAGAACAACGAAAGCTCGACATCATCATCGGAGACTTTGTAAAAGCCGATCTCCCATACTTCGACGTATGCATATCCAACACACCCTACCAAATATCCTCGCCCCTCGTCTTCCGCCTCCTCTCTCATCGTCCCATCTTTCGCGTAGCGATCCTCATGTTCCAGCGAGAATTCGCCATGAGACTTGTTGCTCAGCCCGGAACAGAGCTCTGGTCGCGGCTATCCGCGAACGTACAACTTTATTCGAAGGTCGATCTGGTGATGCATGTTGGGAAGAACAACTTCCGACCGGCACCGCAGGTCGAATCGTCAGTGGTGCGACTAGTGCCTCTCGATCCTCCTCCCCCCATCAAGTTTGAGGAGTTTGATGGACTGGGTAGAATCATCTTTGCAAGACGAAATAAAACGATACATGCCACGTTCACGGCAAAAGGCGTCATTGATATGCTCGACAAAAACTGGAGGACGTGGTGCTCGACACAAAATAGAGTGAGGTTAAGTTTACCTTGGAAGACGGGAAGTTAACCTCCAGTAACTCAGATGATCGATGGCGACGCAAACATGAAAGCCAAAGTCGAAGAAGTCCTTACCTCATCAGGTTACTCGGATCAACGGGCAGCCAAAATGACCCTCGACGATCTTCTAAAGTAAGTGGTCTTTTGGTCTGTTTCCTGTCTTTTTCTTATGAACCTGACAGGCTACTGTGCGCATTTCATGACGAGGGCATACACTTTGCTTGATGATTGGGAGCCTTTTTGAAGAAGTACTCCACTCGAATCGAGGGCTTACACTCACATACGCATCGATTTCGACAAGTGATGATTAATGCACACCCTGGTTTTAACCTTTAGTGGTAGCGCTCAGGAACCCACATGATCTCCATTACATTGAACATGGATTACATGGCGGGGAATACTGGTGAGCCTCGTTGATTATGTTGCTAGCGCTGTGATGAAAGTACCAATCTGCGATGTGCGATGTGTTATGATATTTGTGAAGATTAACGTATACGTTGTGATAAGACTCGACATCCTTCTCAGCCGAAAAGACTCCCTGATGCTCCCGACGAGCCGCTTTCAAGTTCTATCACGTAGCAAACTTCTACCACGGTGATACTATAATTTACGCGCGATTCAGATATTATGATATTCTGGAAGTAAATGTGAACCTGAGATCCTCTATACGTTGCGGTACTCGAAGGCAGGGCTTCCGGGTTCGGAGGACTCTATGATAGTGCGCGTGAATCCAGGACCCTCCCTTTGCAGCGCCTCCTCAACAGAAAAGACTTCTACGTCTTCCAAACTCAGAGACTTCTTCAGATACCGCATCAACTCCCTCAAAATCTCAGACTCGGAGAACAGCAAGGTTCGCCGGAACGCAGCGTCGGCACCAATCTCCGACATTCGTTTCTGAATTTTGAAGCATGAGCCAATAAAGACGTTGGCGAGAACAAGATGTCCTTACCTTGAATGCCTGGATGAAAGGCATAGCGCGCTTGTCCTTGATCAACGCTTTCTCCACCAGGATCTCGCGCACTTTCACGTCGTCCACCTTATCGGCCGGTCTCGAATATGAGTCCTTCACAGCCTGCACGCACGTCTCCTGCCACTCCGGGAACTTGGTCGCCACATAGATCCGGACAGCCTTGGGCTTCTTGGGGTCAAACAGCGCGTCCTCCCCGCCCTTGCCTTTCTTGCCTTTTTGCATCCTCTTCAGCAATGTGATCTCCGCGTCCCGGATCGTCTTCAGCGTTCCGCGCATGTAGACTCCTGTCTCGATGATCGCCTTGTCGGCGGCGCGCCCTGGGTCTGGCCATGAAGCCAGCTGGATGGAGCGAGGCTCCTTCAGCATCTCTGTCCACACATGCTCCGCAAAGTGAGGAGCGAAAGGCGTGATCATCAGAGTAGCCACGCGGATCCAGTATTTGACAAGGTCTGCATGCATCCCGATGTCGGCGGTCACTTCTCGGTACCAGTCACGGGCGCTTTGCAGCTCGTAGAAACCAAACTTCAGAGCATCCTTGAAGGCCGTTCTAACGCAGACAAGTCAGACATGATAAGGGACCATGATCGAATGCAACTCACGCGTCATAATGACTTTTGGTGATATTTATCAGGTCAACAATCTCCTCTTCGAATACCCGGTCATGGTAGGAATTCTTGGGACCAGTACGCAAATTGGCCTCATCCTTGATCATTTCCTAAAGGTGTCATTAGTACGTCGTCTGGTACACAGCGAAATGTGCATACCTCACACCAGGACATCAACGTATGCAACCGCAGAATATTTGCGTTGGCAGTTTTCTCGTCGAAATTAGCATCCTCTACACCATCGCCAGCATCCGCCAACGACAAACGCATCGCATCAGCACCAAACTTCTTCACACCCTCTCTCAGTGTCAGCGAGTTGCCCGTGCTCTTCGACATCTTCTTGCCATTCAGCATCAGATGTCCATTCGTACGGATGCCCAGGGGCCACTTGTCTTCGGGGAAGATTGCCGCGTGATTGTACAGCAAGAACGTCAGGTTGTTCTGGACCAGATCTTTGCCGGAGGAACGCATATCGAAGGGGTAGAAGTAGTTGAATTCGTGCTTCAGCGCGTCGGCTTTCTCCTTCGGGAAAGGCTCAGGTTCCGGCCATGGTCCGTTGCAGAAGACATACTCCCAGGCCTCATCCGACATCTGCTCAGCGGTGATGCCCAGAGGGCCAGGCGCCCGACCGAAGATGTCGCCGCCTAAGTGGGTGTGATCAGCGACGTGAAAACAGTAGATCGCGACACCTACCATGCAACAAATGTGCGACAGTGTAATATGCCATATAGATAGTGGAGTCACTCAAACTTTCCACCATGAATTGGGGATCCCAAGGCAGCTTGGAGCCCAGACCGTATGTCCGAGCACACGCCCACTGATTCAGCCATGCCAGTGTGGCTTCGAACAGATTACGAGTCTCGACCGTCCACGTCTCCATCTTTGCCAACAACCTAAAGTAACTCCAGGTAAGCTAAATAAAAGGGACAAAAAAGAAACTACGAACCTCTCAGCCTGCGATCTCCACTCAGTTTCTCCGTAGTCCATATACCACTGGTCCATCAGAGCAACGACACACTCGTCCGCGCTGCGCGAGATGACCAGGTTCTCCGGCTCGGCATATGCGAATGCCAGTCCTTGTTCAATCATGCTCGCGCGCACTTTTGGTTTCGCCTCTTGAACGGGCAGACCGCTGAATTCACCTACCAGCATCACACCACTATAGAAACCTTCCTTGTATGCGATCTCCTTCGCCTCCGCCAGCTGCTTGACATCCTTTTGTGATTGGATCTTCAGCTTCTCCACCAAACGGGGCGCAGTCAGCTCGCCGTAGGTTGGCGTCGTCAATACGGGGATCGGGTCAACGGACACCCATTTAGGATCGATTTTGTAGAATTCGGGCTTCTTGCGCAGATCGCTGATGGTCGCAAAATCATCGGGGGAATCTGAGGGCACAGACGTGACGACACCAGTACCCTACGAAAATGTCAGAAACGCCTACAACGGAGCTACAAAAACCGACCTTCGTGGCCAAAACATTGTCCATGGGCAGTACATACACCTCGGGAACCAATCCAAATGGCGCTTTGATCTTTGTGCCGATCATGGCCGCACCATCTATCTCCAGCAACAGTTCGGTCTTGGCTCGTTCTGGTGACAGGCCTTGGAAAGCCATGTTACGGGCCGCACGATATGTGCACACAAATGCCTCTGTGTCGTTGATGGCATAGACGCCATACTTGATGGAGGTGCCGACGAAACAATTGGTTTGGCCATACCTGCAGACGTATTAAGATACCATCTCAGGATGAAAATAAGATAACTAACATGGTCTCAGGACGCAGCGTAGCAGCCACTAAGAATACTTTCCGCCCACCGACTTTGCCTTCAATCGCTTTTGCTGCCGGACTCCATTCTATGACCTCCATCTTGACTCCAGTATACTCTTGCGGGTTGACACCTTCACCATCAGACCGATCGTGGTCCATACAGGGTTGACCGTCCTTAGGACTGTAGATGGTATACCGCTCGCCGAACTTAACTTTACCCAGTGTATGCAACTTGTTCATTTGCCACCGGACGAATGAATCGTAGTAAGGGTTCAGGTCGGTCGTCACGAACGAACGCCTCCAATCGATACGGTTTCCCATCGCGTTGTTATCCTCCTGTGGTAAATAGATGAGAACGATAGCAGATGAACTCATGTTCAGTCTACGCACCATGCAGATTGGAGGAAAATGCAGCAGCCAGTTATGCGGATCCGCAAACTTCTTGACTTCTGTGCGCGGGACGCCGATGGATTCCATGATTTGGAACTGGTATGTCAGTCCGGTGGATTTAGCAGCAATTTTGCCCTTGGTGGCTTTCCCCACAGCCGCTGTAGGGGCAGCTGGGCCGTTTGGTACCGCTTTTGCAGGCTTGTCCTCTTGCGCCTCTGCGTCAAACTGTTCGAAATCTTGGCCGAACATTTCCATCTCGCGGATAATTTTATCAGCGGCAGCCTGCACACGTATGAAATCAGATTAACAGCGGTCAAGAGTATGAGATTACTCGCCTTGATCGGCATACCCGTTGCATGCAAACCATGGGGGAACAACACACGCTTGCCCAACAATCTCTGATATCCTGCAGCAAATTCGACTTTGGAGATGGTGAAAGCGTGTCCCAGGTGTAAAGAACCGTTCATGTACGGGTAAGGGAAGTTGCCAAACCACTTGGGGTATTTTTCTCGCACTTGGGCAGGGGACAAGCCTTTCAGCTCGTCGGGTGATGGCGCATTAACCTCGAACAGACGCTCTTCCTGCCATTTCGTCTGGTATTTCTTCTCCAGCTCTATCAACTGATCTCGTTTGCCCGTCTGTTGTACATCCGCCTTGTTAACGGGGGTATGTTAGTGGATTAATGATCGAGGACGTACTTGGGCCAACTCTATGGTATTTGCCATATTGTACGAGTTTGCTCGCGAATATACAGATATAATACAGCGCCTGGATGGGCGACGGTGCGCGAGAAGTCGTAGAATCGTTGTAGAGATGATCAGTCCAGCCTTAACTTTTTATAGAGGCTATCGATCGAGTCAGTACCATACAACAGTTTCGGACCAATCAAATTTGCAATGAATTTGTTAGTCGAATTATCGATAAAATTGGGACTACTTTCGATGCGAGATTTGTTTTTTCTGAACAACCGAGCCCAAGTCTCGACCCGTCACATTTTGAACTTGCCTATAATGCCAGGTCCGCAACTCGACTCATTGTTCAATTTCATACCTAGGATCCGTTCAGTTGAAGGCCGATATTTTTCTATCTTAATCTCTGGGAATGGCTCGACCGGAGAAAAAGAGAAGATGGTACTACATAGTGCGCGCGAAGACTACATCAATACAAACCACGGTTCCTTCAGGACCTCCTCACCCTCATTGATTACTCGAGCTATAAGCTTCCACTGGTGTTTCACACACACGACCTACCCCAGGACTGTCATGACGTTTTCCTACTACCGACGTCTGGACATCCTTAGATTCGTTCTTCGCCCAGGGTCTATTACTAGATGACCTAATTTTTTTTCCGATCTTACCGCTAAATTTCAGGATTTGATATCTGTGCAATGTCAATCACCGTCCGACCCAGACCACCCGACAGCCGTAATTTTGAGTTTTAAACGTCACCACTTCCACAATGAGTGAAGCCGCCGGACAGCACCTTGGTAAGTTAAACACCACCACAGTCCTGATACTGTCATGCTGGAACACAATTGTGATCGCGGATCCCTCATCAGCTTCCGAGGACACCTATCACTTGTCCGTAGTGCAAGGTATAGCCCTTATGTACGGGAGTCGTGTCGCGGCTTGGCAGTTGAATTCGCACCCGTGGCCGCTACCATCGAGGAATCGATCCGATCATTCATCCCAAGAGCGCAGGGTAGGAGACAAGAGGCAGCCCGTAGGGTTCATCCTCCATGCCGTATGCGCAGCGTCCTTCTGATGACCCTGTGTGGAATATTTACGACCTCGTGGATGGCCAACTCTCCTCTCTGTCACCTGTACTTGCAACTGAGCGCAGGTGTTCCGAATCCGTTGAAACTGAACGCAGCTCCCAGTCACTGTCACTGGCTTGAAGCAGTCAGCGCTAGTCACCCACTATGCAGCCGATGAATCTTCCAAAGGTGTTTCCCCCAATAGGTGCCGAACGAAATAGGGTGATGTCGATGGAGTGACCGCTCCCCTGTTACTCGTCCGAACTTTTCGGTTCCCCAAAATTGCGTAACTTCGACGTCCGAGCAACT
>PVYJ01005772.1:83268-105080 GCA_002995095.1 Rhizopogon sp. AM-2018a | reverse complement strand
ACTTGCAATTTTCATGCTCGCTAGTTGCCGGTTTTGAGTGACTCGATACAGGTGACTGTATAGCTAATTATGTATAAGTAGGTCCGGTGCGCGTGCACAAGATTTTATTCGACCACGTCGAACCCTGGTACAGGAAATGACATAGAATATGAATTGTAAAGATGAGGGAATATTCCAAAAGCCATAAATCATAAGCAAGTCGTCATATAAGTAGTTACCTGTTAGTTTCTTATAGCATAGTTATGCAACTTCGTGATATAAACCAGCTATTTTATTTCCCCAGTACCAAGCAAGTCCTGGAAGGTATATATACCTGTAATTGTTCTGAGACACGCCACGAAGCTGGTTAGGATGAAGTCATACCTGCAACCAATTTTTCCTTCCATGCCACTCCATCGGTGTTGTAGTGAACTTGCTGTCAAGTGAAACATTCTCGAATCCGCCGAACTTCTTTTCATCACTGGTGAGAATGGTGCGATATTCCCCTGCTTCATCAACGCCAACACGATAATCCGTGAAGGATTTAGTGGGGTGGAAGTTGAAGATAAAAAGAAGGCCAGAGCGTTCATAGACGATCGTCTTGTCACCTTCGTGTTTGAGAGAGACGTATGCCTTTTTATAAAATAAATCAGCTCGACAAATTCTCTCGGTCATATCAAATCCTGACCTGGGGAGCTGACAGCCATTGGTATTCCTCTTCCAAGTGGTTTATTGCAGCATCAAAGTTATTCAGATATCGGTACCGAAGGTTTTGATCGTCTACAATATTCCACTGTCTCCTGGCATGCTGGAAGGAGTTGTTATTTCCTTCTCGAGGAAAGTCAAGCCACTATACAAGTAGATATGAAGGGACAGTGTGAATGTATAAGACCTTTGAAATACTTTACCTCGGGGTGTCCGAATTCGTTGCCTTCGAAGTTCAGGTAGCCTTCTCCGCCAAGCGAGTGGACCAAGAGACTACAGCCATGAGTAGCTTGTCTGCAATCTCTCGACAACCGGACTCACCGAATCATTTTGTGCAAAGCAAGACCTCGTGCGATGATAGGCGTCATCGCAGTCAAGTCCGACATGTGTGTATCTGTGAGGGCGTTCAGTTATTTGCGATATACAACAAAGAGCAAGCGTACACATTTCTTTATCCATTAACCAGAAAGCCAGAGTCTTGTCCCCCACAAGAGCCTGGTCGTGACTTTCAGCGTACGCAATGCTCTTCTCACCGTGGCGTCGGTTTATGAGGGTGTGCACGATACTGCCCATGTCCCACTCGTCATCCGACTTGTGTTTCAGTAATTTTATCCACATGTCCGGGATAGCCATCGACAAGCGGTAGTCAAATCCAAGACCTCCTTGAGACACGGGAATACAGAGCAAAGGCATGCCAGAAACATCTTCTGCAATGGTGATAGCATATGGATAAAGAGCATGTATCGCGTCGTTAGCCTCCAGATGACCGTTAGTAACCAAATAACTGGTACGTCATTGCGATATTTACCAGCATGAGATACGCGATAGCTTCCTCATCTGCCCCCGGACCAAAGTACTCATGGTAACCACCAGAGAAACCTGTTCCGATACCATGATGGACATACATCATACTCGTAACGCCGTCAAAGCGGAAGCCACCGAACTGGTACTCATCCATATAGAAGCGCAGATTACTCAACAAAAACCTCAGGACTTCGTGGCTCGCATAGTTGAACAGCCTGCTGTCCCATAGTTCGTGACGTCCTTTGCTGCCTTCGTGGAAGTATAGGTGATCTGTCCCGTCGAATGCGTTAAGGCCATCAAGGACGTTTTTGCAGGCATGTGAGTGTACAACGTCCAGAAGAACAGTTATTCCCATGCCGTGAGCGGTGTCGACAAGCTCTCTAAGTTCCTCAGGGGTACCATACCGAGAACTTGCAGCGAAGAAGCTGGTTACTTGATAGCCAAACGCTAGTTTGAGGAAATTCAGCTTGAGGTGCAAAACAGTGGTTCATCGCTTACATGCATAGTACGGATGCTCCATGATGGCCATCAACTGGATGGTGTTATAACCCAGAGCCTTGATCCTTGGAAGCATATCTTTGGTGAACTCTTTATAGGTGCCAACGCGGTGTTCGGCCGTCGAAATTCCAACATGGGCCTCGTATATTCTTACCGTTCTGGGCTGCGGGGGACGAGAGTTTTTAAACTGGTATCTTTCCGACGCAGGGGGATTCCAGAAACGTGCTTCATAAGCAGGGGAGTAGGTCAAATCTTGGGTGACACGTCGAATCCAGGCAGGGATACGCTCGATACGAGCACCAGAGGGTGTGATCATGGAAATCTGAACGGAGTGAGAACAAGGACGTTGCTGCAGATCACACCCAAGATCACATTCACTCACCTTGACCTTGGAGTCATGAGGTATAGCACATACCCCAGGAGCCTTGGGAGGAATTGTGATTTCCCAAACACCAAATTCATTCTTTTTCAACGGATGGGCCAATCTATGCCACTCGTCTGAATCCAGATAGATGCCTCAATAACGGAACCCCCAGGTGAAAGATGGAACTCACTGAATTCGCCAATGAGATGTGCCTCCATTGCATTCGGTGCCCACTCTCTGTAGACCACCTCACCGCTCTCCTTAACGTTGAAGCCCATTTTTTCGAATCCTCTGGTAAATTTCTCATACCCGCCTTCGTACTGATCAATGGCATCCTTCCACTTCCGAAAGCACTCATTGCGGTGAGCGATGGCAGGGATGAACGGTTCCAGGTACCCGTCGAGTTTCAACACAGATTGAGGATCAAAACTGGTCGCCATTTTCTGGTGAGCACTTGTGGACACGAGAAACTCCGCAATAGATGGGAGGAGATAACAGGGAAGAGGACATCTTCCTTTTGCTCCATCCAATGCCAATAAGTGCCAACAACTCAGATAGTATGATATGACGTATCAAGCAGAACTTCTCAAAAAGGAAGGTTCTGTCATATAGAAGCAAAAACGAACATACATCTCATGCCTTCATCCAACCCCTCTGGGCTCCATACAATACAACATCCCCTGCGCTCCTTGGACCAGAAGGTGGCAAGCATGTTTTCCGTTGCCCCCTGCGACCCTTTCGTCCTACAGTAATACAGTCACCTAGTAGCTTGTCTATCTCCAAAAGCGAGTCGTAACACTCTTGCTCATCGTACCCTGTCAAGGATGCCATTGCTGTAGGCTCAGCCGTGGTTTTCTTTCTTATGCCAGGAGGCTTTAGTCGCTTTGAATGCAATAGTTTCTGCGTGAGATAGTGAAGCCACTGATGCTTTTGGGTGAGTACGAAGTGCAACAAGTGTGAATACAATTCTTACCATGACATTTGTAAAAGGTCGATACTCTTCCCAAGACTGGCCATTATACTCCTTCATCATTCTGTAGACATCAAATTGGTAATCTCCTGCCGCTAACATCAGTAAAGCGCATATCGCAGTGGGATGTAAGATACTGACCCTCCCCTTCAAAGATTTCTTCATCAAACGGTGTCCAGTATGTCTTGGGACCACGACCATCGCTAGTTTCCATCCTGGAAAGCCCAAGATCAATCACAGTGGCCTTGACGCCAAATCGAGGATCATCCATATGGAGTTTCCTTCCTGCTTTTCTCGATGATGCGTTCCGAATAGGTACGCTCTTCACCAATATCTGGCCCCAGTGTAAATCACGATGCTATTTCACGTCAATTATGGCATCAGTAATAGCAAAATGATCTCACTTCGAACGCCACAAGTGCTTCCGCTTGTTCTAGAGCCCTGGCTACCTGCCAGAAGATGCTGCATGCTTGGTGCCAGCCAGTCCTTGCGATGTTTTTGAAAGTGAAGGCTTCAAGATCTGGGCCACCATTTGGTAACACAATGATTGCGTAGACCTGGGCAAGGCTGAAAGAGTCTAACCAATAATGTCAACGATCGTCGTAAACAATGTCTGTATACCTCCTACCTGGTCTTATACTTTCAGAACCCTTGCGCTCGTTGTATTCGTCCCAAAGATCAAGAAGCAACGAAGGATAGCGCCCGCGAACGACATATGTCCTCAGAAGCTTGACAAAGCCACTGCACATCTCTCCCATAGCTTGAGTGACAATAACTTCCTTCAAAACGTCACGCGCGTCACTGGGTGCAGGACTCTCCGAGTCATTTATGATATTTCGTTCCTCATCTCGCAAAGGGATGATCTTAAGAACTACGTCACCGATACCAAATACCTCTGAAAACGAGGCCTCGCCAATTTTGCGAAACTTGACATCCAGGCCATCTTCCGCAGGTTGTACGATCGGATCGAATGGGAAAGTCTCGATGAAAGCAGAGAATTCATGCGGACAAGTCTGATAACACTCTGAAAGGAGCGGGAGCAGATATTCAGGTTGTGAGGGTGAAGGATCCTCAAATTCGATGTCGTCCGAGAGGTTAAGCTGCTCAAGCTCGAGAGAAAGGTCCACATCAGTGGGCGTGGAAGGGGTGGAGGGCAATCGCTGGAACTGCGCTCTATTTTTTCCTCGACGTATAGGTGTTAACTGTCGTACTTTAGTTGTCGGCGGGGCAAGAGGCACGAACACGGGTATGAGACCTTGGTTTTGGGGCAAAGGTGGCAGCGGTAGCGGCTGCGACTGTAGGACTTTGGGTAGCTTGTAAGGCGCAGGGGGGACCACAACCTCGAGGAATGAGGACTGTGGTTTAGAAATCGCAGTTACAGGATGGATTTTACTTTTGGGTGGGGGTGCATCGTCGTCAGAGGATAGGACAATCACTGATCGTGTGCGGAAGTTGCGTGTCTTAGCTACAGGCACAACTTCTTCCACATCAGAGTCACTATCACTGATGGAGATGATCGCATGTTTCTCTGGTGCTTCCTTGCCATTAGAGATGGTTTTTGGAGCAGCCCCCACGGGGTTCATCCTAATATCAGTCCGCGATACCCGCCGTTCCTGGCTAAGCTTCTTGCCACCGTCATCAAAGACGATAATATCAAGCGTTACCACAGGTGATGTAGGCTTCAGTGCAGCACGAGGCGATGCTTTCCCTGATGGTTTGACCTTCTTCCTCGTGAGCACTAGAGGTGGCAGCGCCGTAGATGAGGCACTATTCGTGTTTGTGCGAAGAGGTGTAAGCGGCTGTCGTACAGGTGTCTGCTCTTCAAGTTTTGAAAGGATTGTCTTCTTTTGGGGCTTGTCTGCTAGCTTGACGTGGGCCTTCTTCTTAGCTGGACCAAGGGGGGATTTCGCAGGTGAAACGTGCGTCCGTTTGACTTTTGCGCGCACCCGATGGCGAGAAGGAGAGGGTGATAAGTGAATAGAATGGTCTGTCTTGACTTGCCTAGGAACTACTGTATTGCGCACTGGCTTGACCGGAGAATCAAATGCGTCTGGCTGATCCTTCTCGACTACATTCACAATTCGGTGACCGCGGCGCCCATAGGCAAAAACTTGCTTAGTCCGTGCACCAAGCATGACAAGAGAGTACAGATAATGATTTGAAATGCGAGCGACAGAATGGATGATTGGGGGTACTCCTGATGTCTACACGGCACAGGAGGAAAGCGCGTGTTGAACAAGTTCGACGCGTCTTGATCACGTGCTCAAACGCGTCGTCAGATGTCTATTGTGAGCAAATTGTCAGCAGGCATAAGGCGGCAGGCTAACTTCGAAAGTGAAATCATTGCAAGTGTCAACGTTACTACTATTTAATTAGGCTCGCCCCTTATTGCGTTTTCCTGGCGGGGTTCTGGCAGCACCATTGTTAGGACTCCACGAGATATTGATAGTACTAAGTAATATTGCGTGTACAGTATGTATGATGAATGATGAATGAATGGGGATATGCTCTGACTCTAAATCGGCACGAATCGAAAGTGGATATATTTTTCAAGTGGTCAACTCGAGCCTCCCGCGCTCCCTGGTGCTGAACCCGAAGGAGTTGCTCCAGGAGGCGGAGGCATTGAATCTGCTCCTGTCATAATACGCATCTCTGCCTCGATACGCTCCTTAGCACGCACAACTTTTGATTGGAGGTAATGCGAATGTGCAGGCGGTGCGGGCTGTTTACCCGCTCTTGCACCGGATGCTGGTGGGTCTGGAGCTGGTCGTGGAGCATTCACTTTAAATAAGTGCTCATAATTCTAGCATGAAGGTTAGTGTGGGCTGCAGTTATAGAAAAAGAAGTGCGGCGGAAGGTTCGGGGTAAAGGGTGATAAAGAAATATGGATTCACCTTCAACACATTCTCAAGGGTTTCTCCACGCTTCACATTCAGGACGAGATGGGCCTCATCCAATGTCATACGGTGCTCTCGTGTAAGTTTATCTGTCAAAGAGCCAGAGGTAGCATTCCGAACGCCCGCAATATCTGATCCTATTGCGCCTTGTGGGGAATGTTTTGCATCTGCAGTCCAGCGAAACGAAGAAAGTGGACACAGGGTTCATCAAAGAACAGACAATGTAGGACAGAATCACAGTCAACAGAGGCCCGGAGATAGACGATTCAAACACGTACTTTTGGCCGCCTGCTTTCCTGCCTCAAAGAGTGCCTTCCCGAAAATCTGCGCACCTGTGACAAGAATCTGTATGATGATCTTTGGTGCTGACTGCAAATGCACTTAGTCAACCAGATCTAACACATGGGTAGTTGACTCAGTGCTCACCATCACCGGAAGAATACAAAACAGAACGCTTCCAGGATACCTGCGAAACGGTGGAAATTTCATCCAGTCACGTGATCAATGGGATGAACACCTTGATTCGAATCCTGCAAGATCACCACTAAGTTTATTTACCACTCTCCGATGGCATTACCACAATCTTTGAGAACATCCGTGACTCCATTAGAACTTGAGCTCATCGCCTCCGAGCAACTCGTCGAGATCGTCCCCCTGATCGCAATGGAAAAGACAGCTTTCATTTCGGTACGATGTTGAGGTGAATTTTCCAGATTAGTGTCCCCAACTGGTCGTCTCATGTAGGGTGCATATGGACCACTACGACCGCCTGCAAAGTGTCGCATACCCCTTTGGATGGCGACCAATCTGAAGCTGAAGAAAAAATGTCATATTGTACCGCCGGAATGGCTTAGTGTAGGTTTGTATGACCTTTCCCTTAACCTACTCTCGATGTTATATCACCTACTAGACTTTCTGCAGGAACGACTAGCAAGAGAAACGAGTCGACCCGAATTTAGCAAGTTGCCTTTGCGCTTTGCAGAAATAGCCAAGGTTATTCTGGACGTGTCAGTGAATACTTTGTTCCTTTGGTGATCAGTCTGATATTTTTGAAGCGCCTCGGATGATGTACAGAATGCAGACAAAATAAAATCTTTACTGAAAGATCTGCGCGAAGCGCGACAAGCTAAAAGTCGTGACGGTTTGCAAAAGCTAGATCACAGCGAGCTTAGTGTGCGTTCCACTTGGTTAATGCATCATAGATTCCTTCAATTTTATACAGTTGCCGAATTTGTGTTCTATGGAAATCAACGAGATCCGACCTTTCTTCGTACAGGCTATGGGGATACTGACGCAGCTCGTCAGAGAACATTCTGCCGAATAGCGCGAAGCTCCCTTGCGTTATAAATGTGCCAGTGTATGTATTATCTGGATCTACCAGTCATCGAGTGTTCGCTTATTGCATTTAATGCAGCCTCGTAGACGTCGCAATACGACATTTATCCAGGACTTCAACTGGTACTTAGGGTGACGATAGATGAAGGTGGCTTGGAGGCCATTAACTCCGAGGGGCGCACTTCACGCGCTAGCACTAGTCACTAGCCTTTATTTGGAAGGAGAACAGTCAATTCTCAGGTCTCCGCTTACCTTGTTTGTTGCATTGAAATAGACCAGAACCCGGGAAACGTGAGGAAGTGCACTATTCATACCACTAGAAGATGACATGCAACATACACTGAATCAGATCAGTCCAACTTATTTTGTTTCGCTGCAAATGTCGCGCCCCCACTGTCAACGGTTACTCTCCTAGAAACCTGGGGCATCCGCCGCGGTGGCGAACCAAGGGTAAATTGCCTGGGGGACAGTCCACCAGTACTGCTAGCGGTGTAGACTCCTCCGGGTGTGTGAGGAGGTGCGGGATACATTGTTGGTGAGGAAGGCACAGGAGAGCCTTCCCGGTGTGTAGGATGTGGAGTATGCGGCGCTATCAATCCATCTGTCGTTTCGCGTCTGAACGCCTTGGGAATAAATGGAATGAAGCCGAACATCGCCTTGAATAGAGACGAGTTTGAACGAAGCTCTTCTGTTCGCGAGGCAGTTGTCGGCGTGTTGGGTATGCCTGTGTTGAAAAAAATGTGAAAACATGGCATCAACTGAGTATAAATGGGATGCTAACCAAATGATGTAGGAAGTGCATGGTCATTCGCGCTCAAGCTCAAGAAAAGGAAGAGCGGGACGAGCCAAACGCAGACCCCGAAGAAGGTTGCGATATCAGAGAATCCTGGTACCGAAGAATGTATTTGACTCCGATATAGATGTGATACCTGCCTTGCGTCCCGGGTGAGATGTGAGAAGTAGAAGAACCAAATAAAGTGGTCCGAAATCGCAAGAACACATGATGCAATAAATGACAAGGACGAAAGCGAGATGATTGGCCACGTGCTGGAGAAGTTTTGCAGATATATAATGTGGCAGGTTATTGAGAATAGCGTCTGCGGTAAAGGGAGGGAGTCTGAAATGTAGAGCAGGACGTGCAGTACTATTATTGCCTTCTCGCCATGTAAGATAGTAGCCATGACAGAAAATGAGGTCACGAACATAGGTTCCCCGCTGCCCAATAATCTTGGCAAGACGTGAATGCTCCTCTATTAGCTCAGAGATATATAGCAGACCACTAGCTGCAGTTCTAAGTGAGAAAAAGGAGAGCATGAAAGCACAGAGAGCTCAGAGCATCACGAACCAAGTGAAAGTGTGATGAATGCAAAAGCAGCAAGTATGGCGACATAGCTGTATGGAAGTGATCCGTCAAGTTAAGCAAAAGAGAATTCTGAGATGAACATACCTGAGATAGTGCAGCAATAATGACATGACTCTAGCTATTAGGAACTGACAAGTACATAAGTAAGAGAAATCGTCAACTTGAAAGATGCTATTAGCCAAGTCCACGTGATCAGTGTATTCCGCTTATCCGCAGCCACTGCTGCAGTGCTGGCCCACTACACCGATACCTTCCTACTTTAACTTCACCATCACCTTCTAAACGATCTTCCTGACTGATTCAATATGAGCAACATGGAAAGTGAGCAGCCTGCGCATCAACTCGGTCACGAATCCTGTTGACACCCCGCAGAGACCTTATTTCAGCTGAAGGTACTTGATATGATGCTCGACAAGAACTCTATTTACGAATTCACCTTCAGTTTACTGCTAAGACCCTCAATCAGCAAGCCAAGAAAGCACAGAAAGACGAGAACGCGGAAAAGGCTCGTCTCAAGAAGGTCACTTCGCACTGCCGTTCTGTGTTACACGTGCATCAATCTGACAGGTAACATCAGGCATTGCAGCAAAGAAATAATGATATCGCAAAGATATATGCCTCAAACGCCATTCGCAAGAGGTCCGAGGCTCTGAACCTGTTACGTCTATCTAGCCGGTTAGACGCTGTCGCAAGCCGCGTGGACACTGCTCTCAAAATGAGACAGGTGACGGGGAACATGACCTCTGTGGTCAAGGGCATGGATAGAGCAATGAACACCATGAATCTTGAACAGGTGAGGAAAGGATATCACAACCCCTTGGCTTACGACTTCATAACATCTTTTGAATACGCCGTAGATTTCGCTTGTGATGGACAAGTTCGAATCACAATTCGCTGACCTGGACGTTCAAACATCTTACATGGAGGACGCAATATCAAGTACAACCGCCGTATCGACTCCACAAGATCAAATAGATATTCTCATGCGCCAGACGGCTGAAGAAGCCAACATAGAACTGCAGCATGAGCTCGCAGCGAAAGATCTATCTGGTGTTCCATCTCTGGCGGGCAAAGATTCCATTGGAGAGGAAGACAATAAGCTAGCGGAAAGACTGAGAGCTCTGAGACCAGCGGCATGACGATCTAAGTTATTCTGCAGCTACTGATGACCAGTGGCACGGTGTTCGCGTTCAGGATTTCTGTATCGCAGTATGGATTCAGATTGTACATCATTTTATCAGTCGCATTCGTCCCTCTTGTTTAAAACCACGTAGACTCTGTTCAATGCACAAACTCGATGTTGAGAAAGGATGCGAGGAGGGTTCCTAGGAGTTGTTTGGATGCAAGGGTGTTGCCAAACAAACATCATATGCCAGCGGACTTCTCAAGAAGCCTTGATAGAGTGCACACTGCGCAGATCAGTGAACGACCTGAAGAACGACAAGGCGGCACGTCCGGCAACAACACGACTGTTTATTCATTGATCTTACCAGCCTGCTACCCGATGCTATGCATCTTCACTTAGGTCATAACCCTCGTACACTTTACCTTGTGACTGGATCGCATGACGAGCGAAAAGGACGACCACCACGGGTGCTCGTATTTCGTGCTGCTGAAAAAAATGTGGCACAAGTGATTGTGGAGTTCCTGCCAAAAGATGAGGTCAATCTCACCAACGCTGTGAGACTGACCAGCCGTGTTATTAAAGGCTGCCTTGGTCTAATCTCCGTTGAAAATGGTATGCTGATTTACATGTTTAGGTGTTCACTTATTCATTCCTTCAGATACTTTCCTCGCGGTGGTTTCCTCTGCGACAGAGATCGGAAACACTCGCCCGTCTGGCTCTCAGCCCGAATCCGTCGCGAAGATTCATGAAGTCTTGTTCTACTGCATCACATCCCACTTGTGGGATGATTTTACTGCATCGCAAGAAACACTTCTAAGTCCAGATAACGTCGATGCACTCATGACAAGAGACCATTACTCTCAGTCGACCACACCTCCTGTGTTTGAGCATCCGTGCGTGCCACTCACCAAAATACTTTCCTCTGGTTCATTCTACTATGCTCTCGAACCGACATGGGACCTCTCATCTCGTCTTCCTGCTCGTCTGGCGAGAGATCGAACCAGTGCACATGATATTGGGATATTTGATGAGCGTTTCGTCTGGAATGAGTACATCGTCCGCAGTATGCTTAATTTCAGAGAGAGACTAGATCCCCTTGAAAGGGACGAACTTGACAAGTGTCAATTTATTGTGCGCTCATGCTCGCCTCTTCCTCTTGAAGATCATATGTAACATGGTGAATAGATATTAGCCATCCAAGGCTATGTGGGCGTCTCCACCATGGCTTTGCCCGCACCGCCGGTCGATGGTGCCCCCGTTATTGCGACTTTGTCATTGATCTCCCGTCTTGGGTGGAGACGAGCTGGCACTCGATTCAATACTCGGGGTGTAGATGACGACGGGAACACTGCTAACTTTGTCGAGGTAGGTAATGGGTAACGAGGATGAGGTCAATGCCTGATCTCCATCCGACAGACTGAAACCATCCTTACCACTGATCAGCATTGCGTGAGTTATACACAAGTTCGAGGAAGTGTCCCATGTGCGTTCTTTGCAGCACCTCACACTCTAGCTCCTGAAATATTTTGAAATGCAGTATTTTGGGAACAACAAGGACTTCAGACTTTTGGTCAGCGCATACAGATAACGCGGCCACATGCCTCTCAACCCGCATTCGAGCGCCACTTTGCGCATTTGATGGAGGAGTATGGCGCTACTCACGCCGTCAACCTTTTGGGTTCCAAAGAGAACGAAGCCATCCTGACATCTGCGTATGCAAAACACCTGCAGCTTGCAAGAGGTATATGGGGTGATGAGCTTAGTATTACTCACTATGACTTCCATAATGCCGTGAGGATAGGTGGTCATGATAGTGTTATAAGGGATCTCTGGTACGCTGTAGTTCCTCGAGAACATATCAACTCATACATAAGAGTCGCAGTCGCATGGAAGGCATCAATAACAATATGGAACGTTACGGGTTCACTATGTGCGATACCAGTACCGATGATCTGATCACGGAACAAAAAGGAGTATTCAGAACGAACTGCCTTGACTGGTGAGTTGAGCGGTTCATTATCATAGTCTGCGTTGACGGCCCATAGCTTGGATCGAACGAACTTTGTACAAGACATCTTCTCTCGTAGAGCTCTAGAACAATACCTTAGCCTCGTGCATCGCGAATGGTTACAGGCTGGCGTGCTTTGGACGCATCATCGCGAGTTATGGGCAGAGAACGGAGACGCTCTATCCCGTATTTATGCTGGCACTGGAGCATTGAACACAAGCGTTACTCGAACTGGGAAGAGAACTCTGGCAGGTTAGATACATGACATCAGCGTGCCGTGCTTTTTCTGATGTCGCCTGAAGGTGTTTTGTCTGATGCGACGAAAAGCGTGTCGAGAGCATACATCAATAATTTTCAAGATAAAGGAAAGCAAATTGCCATTGACATGTTTCTTGTAAGTGTTTTCGTCTAAACTTTTTCCGGATTTATGAGTTTCTTTCTTCAGGGAAACATGAGTAGTCAACGTCAAGTAAATATTTTCGACCCAATTCACGACTCGGTCGGAAAGGCACTGCAGCAACGGTGAGTGAAATCAGCATATAGTAAGATGTCACCACAGACACTCTCATCAGCTTGTCCGAGTATTCGACTACCCAATCGTGCAGTATATTCGCAGGAACTTGGAATGTCAATGGACGGGTAAGGCGGATTGTACTTTTGTCACTATTCATTAATTCTCCTTGGTGCAGCTACCATCATCAGAGAGCTTGTTACCATGGCTCTTCCCCCGGGATAGTAAGTCTAATCTTGCAATCTCGAGTTGTACTTTAATTGCATTGCCTTTAAAACAGACTTCTTAGAGTAATAAACTTAGTCTCATGCAATGACACAACTGACAACATTGTAGACCCGATATATTTGTTCTGGGTTTCCAGGAAATCGTTCAACTTACTGCACAGCAGATCGTGCAACCAGACCCGGAAAGGAAGTAGGTAGCACACCAGAGCTGAAGGAGCATGTGTACTGACATTACTAGGCGTATATGGGAACAGAAAGTCATGGAAACCCTTGAACGTCGACCTCAACGAACATGTGATTATGTGCTTCTGCGCAGTGAACAAGTGATTCATGTACGTGCGCTGAAAGTGGATTGATGCTGAAGTCGTCATTGCAGCTTGTCGGAACCGCACTGCTTGTCATAGTTCGCTCAGATCTGACGGCTGTCATTCGGAATGTCGAAGGAGCAGCTCGAAAGGTGAGACTAGAAGTCACGACTCGAAATCATAGCTTGAACATAATATCAGACTGGTTTACGCGGCATGTCCGGAAATAAAGGTGGTGTCGGAGTCCGACTAGATTATTATGACACTAGCTTCTGCTTCCTGACCGCGCACCTTGCCGCCGGTCACAGCAATGTCGAGGAACGGAACGCAGACTTTGCCACAATCGTGAATGGTTTGCACTTCCAGAAGGGAAAGACATTGTCCAGCCATGAGTACGCTTGAATCTCAGGCATGTGGAGTTTGACACGCATGGGACTCTAACAGAAACATCATATGGCTCGCGGACACGAATTACCGGATAGGCCTTGACAATGAAAGTGTCCGAGTCCTCTCGGAAGCCGATGATTTTGATGCTTTGGTAGCAGCGGATCAGGTGTGTTTTTAAAACTCCCCGACGCATGTCGACTACAACCCAATTCCACGACAGCTGAGGCAGGCGATTGACAATGGGGACGCATTTGCTGGATACGAGGAAGGGCCACTGCTGTTCCGACCCACTTACAAGTATGACTTGGGTACCGACAATTACGATACCAGTGAAAAGATGCGCGTTCCAGCTTGGACTGGTAAGCACATTCAGTGGTCAGGGAGTGCACTCATATAAACGACATGTCTCAGACAGGATATTGTTTAAAGGCCGATTCGATCTCGCAGTATACTCCCGAGCTGAGCTGAAAAGCTCGGACCACCGTCCAGGCAAGCTCTTTTTGGTTGAAATCATAATGCTGCTGAAGGCTGGAATCAAGTTTTCGCGCTTTTTAGAAGCGAGGTGAGGATTATTGACGTCATAAAGAGGGCTACGCTATCTCGCCTGCTGCTGGAGAACACCGTGGCGGCTATTCCGGGGGAGAAACTCGATGAGAAACTTGCGTCTCTGGTACTTCCAGATGATCATTCTGAATGTATGTTAGTCCTGAATCATCTAGCCATCCACGGGGCTCATATTACCTTCACCACAGTACCTCCGCCCAGCACTGATGATGACGCATGGTGGGACAGACCAGGTAAGTATGTAACGGCACCATCACATGCCCCCTGACACGTTCCAGAACATCCCAAAGGCATATTTCCTCTCTCGATAGCTTACCTCCTAGAATCAGATACGACCAACCCTTTTGATTCCCCAGAGGAATCTCCGCCCTTTTCATCATCGCCGTCCTCTTCTGACGAAGAACTCTACTCACATGCGATGGCACTGCAATCCCCGATCATACCGGTTCGGAAACCCCCACCACCTCCGCGGTCACGGTACAGTGAAGCCGGGAGCTGAGGTTAGATTACTATAGTTCCAATGAGGCATGGCATAGAAGTCAATAATACAAGTAGTGAATGGAAGTACAACTTCGCCAAGCCATGGGCATATCAGATCAAACCTTGCTTTTTCAGATCCTCGTAAGTCTTTCTATTGTAAACATTGCCCTCATCGTCCTCAAGTTCTTCCATTGTTTCCTGCTCGAAGATCTCATGTCGTCCTTCTTGCTTCAACTTTTCTGCCACTAAATGAAATATTAACGGGATCTCGTCAAAGATGCTCAGATACTTACGTGACAGGGCATCTTCAATGCGTGTAATTTCATGGAAATGTTTTGTATTTGGCAAACCCAGAGCTCGCATGCCAAAGGCGTGCCTTGATTCCTTCATCATCAATGATTAGCCTGCCACTATTAAATCAGAAGATTGACCGCGTACTTGGAAGTGTCGGTCGAAATTTTTCCTATTACAGAGACGTCAGCTTTCGTACAGCTATCCCAGGAATGAAATAGATAACGTACCTTCCCATATACACATGGTCAGAACATATTTCGCAGCGATATTCCACTCCAAGGCCGTGGAGCTTGTACAACCAGTAGGGAATTGGCTTGCCATCCCAGCCAAGCGGAAGTTTGAGGGGGTTGTAGATCCTCTCCTCTTCCTCTTCTTCAGCTGCAGCATCACCAGATGTATTGGTGGGAGCCGGAGGAGGCTTCGCCTGCTCAAGCAGTTCTTGTTCACGTTCGCGCGCTGTGAGGGAGAAGCGACGTTCTACATTGGATTTCGTCTCGCTGATAGTGGGGACCAACATCACAAGAAGGAATGTGGAAAGATGCGTGAGCAACGCGGAATTCTGGAGTCTGCGGTTCGAGACTTGACCGTTGCTCGCGGATTGTGTGGTCGGGGTTTGTGTGCCATTAGGATTTTGGGGTGGCGCTTCGGAAACCGCTTGTTTTGAAGTTGCTTTCAGATGCTTTTTGGAAGTCAAGTGGGCATCATATACGGTCTTTTTTGAATAGCTTTTTTGACCTGGCAATACTGACGTGAACACACGCGGTCCGTTAAGACATACAGCTGACTTACATGCCGAACACCACAACCCCTCTCCTGCACCATCCACATTCGTTGACCGCTTAGCCAATTTATTTTCTTCCCAATCTACAAATTCGCCAGCATCCCACTTTGGGCCAAATTCGGCTTCGGCTTCTTGATGTTTCGTTTGGATATCTATGAGAGGTTGCGTCCGTTTTACGAAGGAGAGGAGATAATCATGCAAGCTTTGAATGTACCTGGTAGAGAGTGAGGGCAATTCATGTTAAATAATCACCAGCTTACACCTCATAATCTTTTGTTGCCCTAGTCTCCTTCGGAAGTTCGTTGTGCAGCAACCCGTTTTGAGCGGCAAGTAAGACGTCAAGATATTGAAGGTAAGGTAGTCGCTTTGAAATATTCTTCAAGTTGTTGTACGCGGTGTGGTTCGCATACAAATCGAGGTACTTTCCATATGCTTCTTCACCGGAGAAGAGCAGAGATATGGCTGAAATACACAGGTGAGACTATGCAAGAATGAGAGACTGCTAACGCACGGTCTTCCTCCTCGTAATCATCATCTAACCCATCTTGATTACCTTCCTCCAAGATGGCAGCAAGCTCCAGGTCGAAGCCTCCTGGTACAGCATCAGGATACTTGTTGTAGTGATCCTGAATCTTCACCAACCGCGCATAGAACTCAGAAAGATCATTCTGCGCCGCTGCCGGAGCGGTAAGTGCGCCTATCTCAGCTTTTCGTGCATCTTCATCAAGATAATAATTGTGCAAGGCTGTTACACGCGACGAAATGCGATCCAAAACCTGCGCTGCTTTGTGTTCTGTCTGGAGCTTTATTTCGTGAGTCGGTTGATTTCTTGAGAGCAGCGAGTAGAGAGCAGTTTCGTATCGTTCTATTTCTTCGTGCGTCTGACGTTGCGTTTCGATGATGGAGTCCATGTCGCCCAGCTTGCAGGTTGACTGGAAAAGTAAGTAACTTGATTGACCCAAAAACGCTGACAAATGGGGACTGAGTTGCAAGGTTGGTATTTTCAAACTCCGATCTTTTCACCAACTTCACCTAGACCAACATGGCCGGCGTAAATACTGGTGACGAGGCAAGTCAAAGGGTAAAACAATATTCGTGGTCTAACTCATTTCACAGAAACTTGTATTCGAGTCGTCTGAGGCAATCTCGGTTGTGTCGACTTTCGACGGCTTTGGCTTGAAGCCTGATCTTCTTCGTGGCATATATGCTTACAGTAAGCAGTTCTCCCTTCTTCCACATCATTATATGCGCCGAAGCTTGGTGTCTAGACTTCGAGAAACCATCTGCTATACAGCAGCGAGCAATACTCCCAATAACGCGGGGTCGCGATGTCATTGCGCAAGCACAGTCTGGAACCGGTAAAACCGCCACCTTCTCTATATCCATTCTGCAATCCATCGATGTATCTGTTCGCGAAACCCAGGCTCTAGTCCTATCGCCTACGCGCGAGTTGGCGACCCAGATACAGTCGGTGGTTCTTGCTCTTGGTGATTATATGAACGTCCTCTGTCATGCTTGTATTGGAGGTACATCCATTAGCGAGGATATCCGCAAATTGGAGCACGGTCAACATGTGGTATCTGGGACCCCTGGTCGTGTTTTTGACATGATTCGCCGCAATACTCTTCGGACGCGCAACATCAAAATGCTGGTTCTCGATGAGGCAGACGAGCTACTCAATAAAGGATTCAAGGATCAAATATATGATGTATACCGTTACCTCCCCCCAAACACCCAGGTTGTCCTCCTCAGTGCGACGCTACCCTACGACGTGTTGGAGATGACCACAAAATTCATGTCCGACCCCGTTCGTATCCTTGTCAAGCGTGATGAGTTGACGCTCGAAGGGATCAAACAATTTTTTGTGGCTGTAGAAAAAGAGGACTGGAAGTTCGACACGTTGTGTGATCTGTACGACACACTCACCATTACACAAGCTGTTATCTTTTGCAACACCCGGCGCAAGGTACGCCTTCAAAATAAATCCCTCTTGGGTGTAGCTTACTGGTCGGAATAGGTCGATTGGCTGACTGAAAAGATGCGCGCAGCAAACTTCACCGTGTCGTCGATGCACGGTGAGATGGTTCAGAAGGAAAGAGATGCCATCATGGCAGAATTCCGCAGTACCACATCGTACGCCTTTTTTTAGTTGACTTCAGCATGGAAAGGTTCTGACGCCGCTGTAGTCGTGTGCTCATCACGACAGATGTCTGGGCCCGAGGAATCGACGTCCAACAAGTCTCCCTTGTCATCAACTATGATCTCCCGGCGTAATTAATTTTGCCTCAACCTTTTGATGCGCTGACTGAGTTGCTTCACATAGCAATCGTGAGAATTACATCCATCGCATTGGCCGGTCAGGTCGTTTTGGCCGGAAAGGTGTTGCTATCAACGTACGTCAGGTGCTCTGTGATACCTATTTTATATTCTTACGTATCATTCGTCAGTTCGTGACTGTTGACGACGTGCGCATCCTGCGCGACATCGGTATGTCACGTATCTTTTTCGTTTACCTTCGTCACTAACTCCACCTCAGAACAATTTTACAGCACACAAATTGTATGTTGTCCCTTTGGCCGTAACTTCTTCCTTTCTTCATCACTGATGAATCAATACACCAGGACGAGATGCCGGTTAATGCTGCGGAGCTTATCTAGGGTTGTCACCATATGGCAGAGCACAGTCAAGTTCTCTTGCATTCGAACCGGATGATATTCGTTATTAATGGTCTTTGCATGTATGTTGTACTTTATGAAGTTTTATCATTTTTTGTCACCATGATTTCGCCTCCTAGTTCTTCTAATTGATTGTCCATGTTGTCGCGCATTTGTGTACAATTCGTAGACCGTCACTAAAAGGCTGTGTTATCCTTCGCGGGACCAAATCCTTCTGATTATGACATGGCACCGTTCTCTCACACAGAAACGTGCAGTGGGACCGAAATCCACATGGCTTGAAGTGCAATCGGAAGCGCCCATCTCTGAGCCCCTGAAATAACTTCGCTGAAGGTAAGAATGACGTATTGCGGCGACGGGTGATTATTCTAAAGCGGAATCAATTTTAAAGCGGATCAGTTTCACTATGTTAGCTTCTCGGCCCGCCAGGGACGATATTAGGGGAGGTCCCTAGATTGTCCAACAGCATTGCAGCCAAATCATTCGTGAAGTCGTAAGTCAGGAAGGCGGCGAATGCGTAATTTAGCGTAGGAAGTGCCGAGGAGAAGCGGATTGATGATGTATGATTGAAGCAAAGATAGAACTAGGGGGACACGTTCTGGCAAATCATTTTATAAACCACCGAGACTCTGACACGATGGCTTCAGAGTTCATGCGATGTTCGTGCACGGGAGCGAGGGCGTGGGGGTTCTTAAAGAAGCAATAAACCATGCAGGTCTGGTCTGCAGTTAGGACCGAGGGGACAGGGAAACAATTCCTCGAGTGGGCTGAAAGGTTGCAGCGATGCTGTGCGGCGATCGGGGAGATGTTCTGGCCTGCTAAAGCAAATAAATAAATAAAATAGTAAAACCTCCTCTCAGTTCAAGTACAACACTGTTGTCGTCAATAGACTACAGACTAAATTATCCGAATTGTTGGGATGCCTGGATGAGCCCCTTTCAAATGCACGCGCGTTCGGAAAATTGCCGGACACATCGAAACTTAATCATGATAACATAGTCAAATTGTAGTGAATGTTACTTAGAGCATTAAAACAAAAACAAAAAAAAGAATATCAGTAGTTTATGGGAGAGCGAAGGAATATGCACCAGCCCCACCCCACATCATTCCAACCATTACTTTGGGTCAAGCTTCGGCTCCGATGAGATAATATTGCTAGTCTTCGCTACCGAATAGTCTGAGCGGGATTTTGTGCCATTGAATCGACATGTTATCAGAGAAATAATCGTGAGCACCATGCAGTATTTTGAGCGGTGACATGTTGCATCGTTGCAGGGACGCGACGCGAGGATCGCACGGCTTTTGATGTTCTGACCTGACAAAAAGGTCAAAGTTTTTGAAAGCGTGGTGCCCTGTTATCAGCCCCTTGACAGCGAACTCCGAGTCGCAGCGGGAGAACTATCGTAAACATCGGGGAGTCAATCGCGGTAACATAGTTCAATTGACTAATTACTCTAAAAAATGCGAGTCAGCCCCATGATTGGGTTCTGGGTCAAGCAGCCAAGAAATCTAGACACGATACCTATATCATTCCTACACAGGGAAAATACTGTTTGGGATCAAGCTTCCACCATGATATGATAATATGCTAGTGGTTCTGACCGTAGTCGCCCCCTAGGCTTACGCATGAGCGGGTACAGTTCACGGTGTTGTAGCACCGTCATGGTTGAGCAACGCGTTATCGGTGACCCGAGGGTGAAAAAAAAAACAGCCAAGAGCACGATATTTAATGCGGCTGTACAATATAGTAAGGCTGGCAAGCTCTGAATATTCAAACTAGAGAATTGTGCGGCGGAGAAGATAATAAAGTTCATATCATACCGCGGGTGCTAAATACCACGTCGCTGCTAGAATCGGAGTGAACCATTAAGTCCCGTCACAGACCCACGGGGGGTGCCATGTGTCTGGTATTGGTTGAATATACGGTCGCATCACTCCACACAAACAGGAGACTCATCCAGAGTGATTGAAATAAGATTCCCATAGGGTTTCCAAATAACTTCGGATCATAAGAGTATTTGCTCGCTCACCATTTGACGTAGTGCTCATTCACAATCTCGCTGAGGGCTCATTTAGGAAGGGCCATGCTGTTTCTTGGTCACAGTCACGGCATCCTCCTCAATCAATACGGGAGCGGGGAAAGGATCAACCGCGGAAATAAAAGCTGGAGCCTCGCAGATGCTGTTGGCTTTGCTATGCCATGAGCATATTTGGTTCATCAAGCTTATTTTGAAGTGCTGATCTGGACCGGATCATCGTTTTCGGAACGATAATAGAGTTGATGGGAGCGTGAATAGTATGCTCCATGACCAAATTTACATACTACAGTTGACATGGCGTTACCGGCGATAAAATGACAGCTCAAAGCCACGTTCAGGACCGAGGTATAGGTATGTCAAGCCGTAACGCTAACTCACTTTGTTACTTCCGGACCGCAGGAAGTAATTTAGGCTATAGCAACAAACGGTTTGGTGGTTTAGCAACTTCACATGCTCAAAATTTTATGTATGGATTGTGGGACAGTATCTGGGAAAGAACGCCGTTGTGAGCTCACCCAACGTATGTAGAAAGAAGAAGGAAGAGGTATCTCCGCGCGCAAGAATCCTTGCTCCTTAATGAAACGATCAAATCACATTCTGCTAGATGTAACATTAACGATATCATAGGTGCAGTTAGATCTCACGTGCTGAAAAGGATCAATGTGCGCATTTGTTCTGGGCTCGGGTCCCTTACTCATCGATCGTGCGACCAATTCCGAGATCGCCATTTCCAAAGCCGTTGTTTGTCTTCACCGTTGAACGGATGCCGGTAATGGTCTCTAGATTTTGCCCGTGTCGGCCTCATTTTCCTTGTCGCGTCACCAGGTGAGAGACCAATCTCGTTAGAATGGCGCTAATTTTCATGTATAAAGGACATACAGATTGAAATGATTCAGAGTCACATCCCGATCGTCATGTGTTACTGGAGAAGGTGGGTAGCTACTTGCAACTACAGCCACTATTGTTGACCTCGCTGTTGTTCAGAGTGCACAACTTTTACAAAGGGTATGGTCATACTATTCAGCAGTCAGAAGAATTGACACTATCTCCTTCGCAGCTGCGGGCACACAATAAATCTGGTACGATTCTCGTCAGTTTCGCGAGTCTTGAATTAAGCTAAAACTTTCCCTTTATACAGCCGGATGAGGAGGTCAGAAGCCAGCTGTAACTTGTTCGCAATCTTACCAGGTGTTGCCCTAGATCAAGTGTGACCTTAGAAATTGCAAATTCAGCCCCAAACATCCACCAACATGTATGCCTCCACAATGTAGCACAATGTGCTGGCAGTAGTAAGTCCTCATGTTGCCGAACTCCGGAAACATACTAACTTGAGACCAGCCGACAATACCCCCAGCAGTACGGTACGTCACAAGTCATGCGCGCTGGCTCTGCGCTGAAACCCTGCGACCAGGCCCACAGATTGACAAGAAATGCCCAAAATGTAGTGGACGCCCATAGACATTCCTCGTAGACACGATCTCTATATAATTGATATAGAAT
>PVYJ01005772.1:40758-76155 GCA_002995095.1 Rhizopogon sp. AM-2018a | reverse complement strand
GTGATTTGAAATGCATACCATTATAGGAGTTACTTGATACAAAAAATATCAGCAATTGACCATACACAAGCAATTGAATGGCTTACCAGTTCGCATAATGCATACGTATTGTCTTCTCTCCTCGTAAAATCCGAGCCTTATGACACATCATACTTGGCTTGTGCAGAGTGGGTTGACGGTTCAGAATCAGGATGTCCCCGTCACGAAGATGCCGGTACACCTTTTTGTTGATCGACGCCGTTCGCGTTGAGAGTCCACGGCGACCTGAGGAGCTGTCACTGCCATCTTGGGGCGTCAGCAATTGATTTGCAATGGCTGTTCTCTGCTCTGCCGTGAGTTTTTCCTAACGAACACGTAAGAACCATGCAGACAATGTGATAAGGATGACTACCAGGGACTGCTTATGCCCGTCTTCATATTCTACCATCGTCGCTCCTGGGTAACCCTTCGGACCAGTAATTACCCATTGCCGCAATTCGTGGAAATTGGCAGGAGTGACAGGTTCAGGAAAGGTAAGTTTTCTCGCAAAGACCGGAGGGATGCCAATTTCACTCGGCTCGATATTCACATCTGGTGAGATTACAGAACGCGCTGCATAGTTGACGCGTTTACCCTGCGAAAATCAATACGATGCACCTAGCAGAAACCTATGTCTTACCATCATGTGTTTACGGAAGAGACCCTCCTTCTTCTCGAGCCCCTGCTTGACACCGGCAGGAGGAAGTTTACCATTGCGAACAGGCGCAGGATTTTTGTTGCTGTCAATGAAGCTGTTGACGTCGACTTGCAACTGTACGAGGGCCTCTAGTAGCGCACTAAGGAGGCGACGCCTGGACCCATCGTCAACGCCTGATCCCTTCGCAGCCGCGGCCTGCAAGTCCGCATTTAAATCACGCAGCTTATACGACGTGTTCAAAACCTTGGCCAACAGCTCATTCTGGGGATGTTCGAACAGCGTGTCACCCATTGTAGCAGGCGGACGGAAGCGCGTAGGTGGAACGGGGATAACATCCATGAAGAACATGTCGGCAGATGCCAATGACAGACCTGCAGCATTCAGGGGAGAAAAGGGTCCATGTCGACCAAAGACGAGAGAACAAATCTCAGGGCAGTTGCGGAAGAGAAGCCGCAAATGGGCACGACATTCTTCTGGTGCCATCACACGCTCGTTACGACCGCGCGTGGTCTTGATCTTGCCATTCGCAGCACGAGGAAGATTATTTTCCTCTCTTGAGAGACGGGCAGTTTGTAATTCCTCTTCTTCATCTGAGTATGTCGGGTCCCCTTCACCTTCACCTTCAGGTTCAGAATCCGAGTCTACCTCCATAGCATTCGAAGGTCCGGCAGGAGGATCTGACGCATCCGAAGTGAGTTGCTGGAACAAGAGGACGTCTGGCCTCTTGAGATTGACGGCTCGATGCTGGTTTTTTTGCTTGACGGTGAGATCGTACTCAATGACTTTGGTGAATCCCTCCTTGCGGAATGTGTAGCCGAAGCTAGTATGTACCTTGTTAAAAAAAATTCACATGTGGCGAAGAGACCTAACTCACGCGCCACATCCCTCGTTGCTGCATTTTTTGGTGATAGTTGATCTCAAAAACTCTGTGATGAGATCTTTTCGGGCTTGATAGACAAGGCTGTCCTTGTAATGATCTCGTCTGCTGCTGGAAGCCTTGCTAAGATGCACTGAGACGAATAAGTTAATACGAGATTCGAATTCAGCAATAGTTTCATCATGGCTGTCTTCGTCATCATCAGTGGCCGTATGTAAGGTGATGTGGTCCACGTCGAGAGCAGCTTCCAGGAGACCATGCTCCAGCAGGCGGAACTTGGCAGCATACTTGCAGATCTGACGTGGGGTGATTCAGGCAAAGATATGGAGAGGAAATGTGACGGCGTACCACTGATCTACTCAATTTGAATTTATGACAAAATAAACACGTTCCACGAAGGACATTGTACATGTTCGTCATGAACAGTGGATGATACACCGGAGCCGGTAGCTCAATGTGACCAAAGTGGCCTGGACATGTGAAGTAATTTAAGTGACATGTCGCACAGCTATATCTACAGTGTCAGCGCATCTGTCCTGATACCACCAAGAGCAAGGCACTCACATATCCTGGCGAACAGTGGGACCAAGAGCAGGATCGTACAAGCCACCAATGTTTGGCCTGTTCAAGTCATCTAACAAAACCGGGTTCAAGATCTGTCGGACTGATATCCTCCGGATGTCCTCCGCTGTCAGGAATGAGAAAGAGATGCTCGAGACGGTGGATGGAATGGAATGTGATATGTTCATGGTAGGAGTGATGACGGGTATTCAATGTTGTAATTTTGGATATTTCTATTGTCGGGAAAATATCATATCAAGGGTCGAGCCCCAAGTCCGATTTTTCAGAGGTCCTGACAAGTTTTGCGAATGAACGCGATCGCCAGCAATGTCAGAGGCAACTTTTTTTCATCCTTGAGCAAGTCACGTGATACGAGATATGTAGGTATACTTAGACTATGTAAGTACTCTACGTGCTGAAACAGTGATTCAGCACACGAAAGTATGAAGAATACATCAACGTAGTGTACCGCTACGCTTGACACCTGTCCGATTTTGACCACTATTGGTCTTCTGTGCTTCACTTACCAGCTCCGCGATCAACTTGTTGTAGGTCTCCGAGTCCTGTTGGAGAGCATCGCGAGTTTGCAAAAGGTGTGTGAGTATAGACGAGGTATTGGTTGTCTCTGTCCGCAGGTCTGCTAAACGGCGTTCAAGTTTCATCAAGGGTAAGAGGGTTAATTGATCTGCTTAACGACATGTATCATTGGTGAGACAGTGGCTAGGGGAAACAGACACACCTATATCGAGCTTGAGTAGTTCTTCTACTTTCTTCTCGTTTAGTTGAGGTTTGGGTCCAAGCCCAAGCTGTGATACAGTAGATGGACCTGGCCGCGTAGACGGCTGAGCAATGCCTGCCACGGGTGTTCCGGCACGAGAATTGGTTCTAGATGGTGGTGTGCTATGCAGCGACCCGTTGCGCGGCCCAGGAGGCGCAGACATTGGTCGCGTTGATATGTGAAGTGGCGGAAGAGGCTTGCCGTTTGCGTGGGGGAGTATTTCATCTAAGTTCACGGGTAGTCCAAGAGCAATCAAATGTTGCTGTCGAACGCGTGAGCGCGTCCAGTTTATGGGTTCCATGAGAGGCGGTGAATCCATCAGCATGGCATATAGACGACGACTTCATCACCTAGAACTTCAGTATTCGAAGGGAGTATTCCACAAAGACGACGGACCTTTCAGGCGTGACTAATATTTGGCTGATCCCTTCCACCTGTCTGATGTCTTCATCTGTTGTTAGCGACGAGATATCCCGAATCCATACGGGATCCAGGATACGGTTGATCTGTTTCTCCAGTTCCTCTCTGGAAGGTAGTGGGTTTAATCTGAGCGGCTCCCAAGTGATCTGAGATGATCCCGGTATTGACTCTTCACGAAAGCTAGCATCTTCTCCGAAATCCCCAAAATCCGCATCCTGCCCAAAGTCTGCCTCGTGTCCGAAATCCTTGCTCCCCTCTAGACCTTCCACTTCTCCAAAATCGCCAAAGTCACCAAAATCATCTTCCTGCGCGATAGATGAGTCCTGCGTTTGCGGCGGCGTATGAAAGTCATCATAGTCGTCTAGTTGGTCTTGAGAGGGTGCAGGAGATGGTGCAGGAGATCCAAGCGAGGATAAAGATGTCATGATATTTGCAAGGCGGGTTGGGTCATTGGATGTACCCCAGACCGAAACTCCGAATGTGAAGTCGTCATCCATCATGTACTTGTCTCTGCTTACTGTTCAGTGGTCGAGGAAGTTCCGAAAGATGGCCTCAAGATTATGTAGTTGGTGTAATGCCAGCAGCTGGAGGGTGGTTACCAGAAAGCCATAGACAAAACGTGACGTTCCAATTACATAGCCCGAGTAACAGTGTTTCTCAAATGACTTCCAACCCGGAACCAGAGCCACCTTCTTATGTCTTTGAGAGGCCTTACATCGATGACCATCGCTTCCTGTTCGCTTTCCCGAATGAAAAGAAAATGCCCAGTGCGCGTCAAATACAGCTGCGGCGTCTGTATGATATCCTGAATCTCAGTTTGCGCCGGGACGACCTTGCCCGCGCCAGACGTGCTTGGTCCATCCTCGCCAGATGTAAAGAAACAAACTGGAAAGCAATGTGGATGCTGGGCATCACTTTACTCGAAAACAATGTCAGCGTCATGGAGAGCAATCCACGCAAGATAGATTATCTACGGACTATGTTACTCCAACTCCCGGAGGAGGTATGTTCCAATCTACTGTCTTTACACTCGCGATGAAACTAGGTGACCCTCTTAGCGAGAACGTATTCTTGCTGAATTGGTCCAGCACTACATACTTGCTGGCAGACACAGAGATGCACTCGACGAGCTTGAGTTGTATGTGCCTTTGTCCAACAAAACTCGTGATCTGATGTTGCAAGCAGTTACCTCCCCTCATTCCCATATCATGACAACCCAGTACTCCACGTATATGCAGGCTTGTTGTGCGTTTTCATTGCGCAGCCTCCTGAACTAGTTGGTCAGTTCTAGGAGTCGGTTTTTCTGGCATATGGGTCTTAGGTCCTTGATTCAGGTGGTAATGATATCGAGGAGGCTACGTATGATAGCAACTTGCTGAGTCGCGCTCAGATCTTCCTTGAACGCGCAAAGGCATTGGATCCTGATAACATTGTCGCAATGGAGTTTTTGCACAAGGTAGGGACATTTACCTTCCGATTCCTTCAAGTCGAGAGCTCACCCTTTTTAGCTGCATTCTTTATCACAAGAGCCAACACTACGTTCTTTCGCCAATCATGATTCTGAAGATGAGACCCATAGCAAAGGTAATCAGTCACCGCAACCGAAGCGGAGGAGAAGCGATTCTTGATTGCCATGCCCATTCTGTGGGTCACAGATGTTAATCCAAGGTTATATACTACTATCAACCATCCGAGTCCGACTCCATATCAATAGTCGGCATTGCTTCCTCATCATCGTCATCGTCATCAATCACCACTGGAATATGTGGAGGCTCTGGCATGACAGGGGCACGTTCATTCTGACCTGAAGTTGACGGCCGAGAATTTTCTGCTTGTCGAGTTGATGTCGCTGAACGAGCGTCGGCGGAATCTTTTGTTGGTGCTGCCGTGATGGGAGATGTTCTTTGCTGACTAGTCAGCACCATGGGGGGTGCAGGGGCTGTTATTCTCGGTGTTGGCGTGGGTGAATGTGTTTGTACTGGCTGAGGAGTTGGCTCGGGTAGTGAGGGCGTCACCGCGATAGGCTCTGCCGTGACATCCATAACGTTTGTATCATATGTTGTAACCAAATCGAGTGATGTACGAGCGGCCCGCTCTTCGTTACTTTCCTCTGCGCGGAATAGAGATAGTGCTTCCACATGAGGCAGCGGGCGGACTAGTGGCGGACCGCGAGGATGGAGAAGAAGATCAACTTGTTGCTGCACTTTGAGCTTTGTCTTCATGGTCTGTAAGCAAAGCTGTTATATTGGGGAAAATAAATTAATAAAACATTGCTTACGTGTTCATTGCCTTCCGTCACTGTAGATTTTAGAACCAAACTAAGGCTCCTGCCCATCGCACTCGTAGTCCCCCGAGCGAGTTCTAGACATATTCCGCTCAATCTTGCATGCACCAAGCTGTGCAAATGAACGTCTTGAGACAGAGAGGAACGTGGCATGGCTGGTAAGGACAGCGACAAGGATAACAATACACGACAGGTCAGAGAGCGAACTGCAGGGTGCAACTCAGTCCCTCGCATAGTAACCTGCAGTGCTGAGGGCTAGTCAGCAATTGTATTGGATGGTCCCGATTAGCCTCACCATCGAGAGCGTAAAGAACAACTTCTTCCTCGGCGAGCGACGAGCAAATGACGGATTTTGATAGTCTAAACACCTCGTCTCCTTCGTAATCTCGTCTGCGTTTCCTACTTTTTTTACTCTGCCCAGAATCCGTTTCAGGTGAGTGTGCATCAGGCTGAGTTGGTAGCAGCGGCGTGAGAGAGCGCATGATAGCCTTGACGAGTCTTGTGGAGCTAAGCTCCGTACTGGGAGGGAAGCTATTGCTCAGTAAAACTTGAATACACTTGAGCAGACGACAACGTTGCTCTCTAAATCATACTTGGGTCAATTCTTTAAGGGCATATTTTCAGTGACGTACGGTAGAGGATTTTGTTCGAGATGATAAGCCATCATGACAACCAGCCGAGATATGTACGGTGTCAGTCGGTGCTGAATGCTAAAGCAAGGGGTCATTTGAGATATAGGACATAATATTGTGTTTCAACCGACGTTTTCGCAAGGCAACAGAGAAGATCACACGCAGAACCTTGCAAGTCAGGCACAATAGCAAGCTCTAAAGCTCTGACTGTTGCGTCAGTGTGGACTTCTTCTTTCTATCACATAGTTGAGAAAAAAACATGCAGAGAATGAAAGATATCACCTCGTCGTCAGCAGTGCAAGCCAGCAGGGATAAACAGAACCCCATAATACGTCCAGCAGGCACTTGAACCGGCCTTTGAACAGTAGTCCTGGACTGGCGTGAGGATGTTCTATCATCGTAATCAGAATATTCACCTCAGCAAACTGCAGAGCGCTGCAACGCTGCATTGTAGTCTGTCAAGATTGAGGGAGACAGCGAGCACCGGATCATCGACTGATAGTCCGCTTGATGGTAAGGGGCTGTTCATCACTGCTTGGAAGGTCAATAAGATATTGATACGTTGAATGTAGGACTGTTACCTGGAAATGTAGTTCTTAGACCCATCAAAGCAGCCCAGAGACATTGAAGAGTCTCATCCACAGATTTCTTCCACAGGTTTGCTGCGCCGACTTTGCCTCCAATATAATGAAGGGCGGCGTATAGGTTTGCTGCGCTGTGCAAGAGCCGTTTATTCGTACGTTGTGGTGCAGAGCCATTCAGGATTCGATGACACATGTCTGTAATAGAGGTACTCAAGGCTCGATGCAACGAAGGATACAGAATAACCATGTCCTTTAATGTATCCATCGCAAGAGTCTGTCATCTTGCTATAAGACAGTTCATTATTTCATGAGCCTCAATCACCTACTTTGAGCTCATATTCTGCAACATTTTCGACGATAGAGACCAGAGCCTGGCTGAATTTTGGGACGGTAGGAGTGGCCAGTTGCCTTTGGAACTCTGGCACGTCGGTTGCTGCGCTGAGTACGTGTCGAAGATATCTCACTGAAGCCTTGAGCATTGGAAGAGGTTCAGATCTCTTGAGTGACAAGTTAGATATAGTATTAGGATCAATGCATCTCACAGACAGTAAGAATGGACATGGCAAGTCCTGCCCAGCTTTGCGCACACTCTATCATCGTAGGCTTCGATAGCGATGAAGTGCGATAAGCAATGCATATGCCAGCCCACCGTGCCCCAGCATCTTTTGAATGAAGCAAGGAAGTCACCCGGGATATCCATTTCTGAAGATGAGGAGATGGAGACAGTGAGTCCGCTGATAGAGTCGACAGCACAAATGACAGGTGCAAAACCGAAGACGCGTCCGAAGCCAATTGTAACTGAAGTAGTGACTTCAACGGATGGGGAGACGCCATTGCGAAAAGGGTAAGCCCCAGAAGTTGCCTAGAAGGTTTTGTGGAAGATTAAACAGATATTCAATGCGAGTTTTTACCTATCCGTCGATCTCTGCAGTACTAAATTTGGGCAGAGGCTTTAGTTTTCAACAGCAGTAAACAAATTCACTACGCCTCGGCTAATCATTCAGCGTCCTCCTTGCAACATGCAGCAATTTGACGACCTTGACCCAGCAACTGAGGAACAACTACGTCTCAACAATTTTGAGGTGCCGCATTGCTCATATTGAACGAAGTGGGACTCATGGTTGAGTAGGGCAAATTCGACGTCAAAGAATTCGTTGGATCTATATCCGAGAGACTGATTACACAATCTAAAACAAGTTCTGGACGTACGTCCGCATTTACTCTCCATGATAACAGTATCTCACTTGCTATCCAGCATTCGACCCGAAGCCATTCATACGAACATTCGAAGCGGTGGTAGACAAGTTGATCAGTGTGCGCAAGGATGTGCAGACTAAGACAGAACAGATGGAAAAGAGTGTTCGAGTGGCAGAAAGAGAGTACTCGAAGAAGATGGCAGACCTAAACCGAGGATTCGAGGTAAGCTAACCTGCATGAGCTGCTTGGTACTTGACGACCGTCTTCAGGCTGTCGGGTCATCTTTTTCCACGATGGAAAGCAAGATGAATGAAGTTGGGCGTACTGCAGTCCGAATAGGTGGCTTGCACTAACGGTCCCAATACTCTCGCTAACATCAGCATCAGGGGAACAGCTGGAATCTATTCATGTTGAACGCCAAAGAGCCCAGGCTGCCCATGACCTCATCAATTACTACAACCAATTTTCGCGTGGCGATACTTCACGTCTGGACGCTTTGAACAAAGAAGGTCGAGAAGGGCGAAGTCAAGTTGCAGTTATATTGCGTCGACTGACCACCGTGGCTCGAGAGGTCGATCTTCCCAGTGCAGACAAGGTATTGCCTTACCGTCGTTTCCCTGTACCCAATAACCGAACAGAAACCCAGACCCGAGAGATCATCGACAAATACTGCGAGAAGTTTGAGAAAGATATGCTATCCCTGTTTGACCGATGCTACCGAAAGGGAGACCTAAAGCTGATGCATGTACGTTTCTTTGTCTTTGGTGTATTGTAGCATATTTAACGTTTCGTCAAGCATTGCGCACAAACTTTATTAGATTTCAATGGGGGCGCATCTTGTGTTCAGATCTATGTCAATCAACACGACTTTTTCTTGAACAAGGTTCGTGATACTGCCGATCACAATGACGACCTATTGTACGTTATCCATTAGCTACAGGAAGCTTCTTCTTACAATTAAACGAAAGGTGGAATACCGTATCCAAACCGGACGAAAGCCCACCTAACACGGAATCAGGCCTTGCAGAGTTGTTCGGAGAAATCAGAGCAACTGTTGCTCAGGAATCACAGATCGTCCAGGCAGTATTCCCAAACCCACCATTTGTCATGCAAGTTTTCCTACAGCGTGTTTTTGCTCAGTCTGTAAGACAACAGATCCTTTATCCAACACCAATAGTGTCTGATTATTTGCAGATTCAACAATACATGGAGCAGTTATTGAACAAAGGGTCTTCTCTTTCTGATTTGGCCTACCTGCGGACCTTACAACTCGTGCACAACCAGACGTCCATCCTCGTTGAAGACCTGAAAGCTCACGAGCTACCATCTATGACACCCAGCAAGTCATCTTTGGAAGTAGCGGAGTTTCGTCGGGTTCTTTCTGCTTCTTTGACAGTTTCTGGACCGTCAACAACATCTGTTGTTAGCGCCATGCTAGAAAATGCTATGGCAGAACTTTTTGTGCCGTACATTGAGGGTCAGAAATATGTTGACAGAGAGAGCAGGAGTCTCGGTGAACTTTACGCAGGGCTCCTTGCGAATTTCACTCGATATCATGCAAGCGTATTTGTTGATTTACTGCAGAACGTGCTTACTTATTTTAACACAGATAAGAACACAGAAAGGAAAATCCTCAATGTTTGACCGGATGGTGGACAGGATTGGAGCTGCGGCCGCGAACACTACGACGTCTGGTGGTTCAAGTACATCTGCACAGGCAGCAGCGCTAATTATGCGGTATGGAGGCATCAGCTCAGAAAGAATGCAAGACAAGGGCTTGGAAGATACCGTGCGGGAGGAAGATGGTTTGCTGAGCATAGACGTTGCAGAGAAGATGCTCAAGTGGCATGCTGAAGCTGTTGGGAGATGCGTTGAGCTTACACCCCAGAACGACGTGTCAGTTCTGTGTTGCAGAAGTTGATATCTGACCTTGCTCACGTCCCTGCAGACCCAAGAACACATTTATTCTCCTAAGAGTGTTGGCGGAAGCCATCGGCGGCGCATATCTGGAGACTGCAATAGATTCGTAAGTGTTTCGCGAACTCGTGATTCTATACCTAAACCTGCCGCACAGAGCGGTCGCTCGTCTTGAAGTTGCTGACTCGAAACTCGAAGCAAGCCTACATCCACTCGAAGTATTGCGTTCAGTAGACCTCATATGCCATCTATGGCAACAATATACCAATATGGCACTGTTTCCGCTGGCAGCATCGTCCGTCACCACTCGGCGTGAAATGACCATCTTCAACAACCAGACTGTCAGCAGGATCGAAGGGGCGGCAAATACGCTATTACAGCGCATGACCGATGGCAAGTACTTCTACGCTGTGTCCGTCAATTAGTGCTGACTCTCTGACCGCCAGTTATAATATCTTGGCTTTCCCTCCAGCTCTCGAAACAAAAGAAAAATGATTTCAAACCCCGAAATGACGATCTCTCATTTGCTCGTGTCAACACAGAACCTTGCCTAGCTTGCTGTGAAATACTCGAGAAAGTGAGAGATACAGCGGTACAGTGTATTAGCGGCAAAAACAAGGAGGCCTTCCTTACCGAAATAGGAGTCTCTTTCCACAGGTTTGCTACAGCCGTTTGGAAGTCACTCATATGATGCTCAACAGGTTTTTCAGTCTATTACTTGACCACCTTCGCAAATTCCCTGTTAGCGCGACTGGAGGATTGATGCTCGCCAAGTAAGAGTCTTTACACTTTTATCTTCCTCCCCGATTAACAACATGAATCCACCTTGCAGAGACCTCAAATCATACCAAGACACCGTGGCATCCTTCAATATACCTGCTCTTCACGAACGATTCGAGTTTATCAGGCAGCTCGGCAACGTCTTCCTTGTGCGCCCTGAGATCCTCAAGTCTTATATCACTGAAAACTACCTCGGACGCATTGATTCCGCCTTGCTTAAGCCCTACCTTGCGCAGCGAAGTGATTGGGGCCAATTTGAGACCCGCTTCAACGAAAATGCAGATGCAGAGGACATTGCTGCAGATATTGCTTCTAAAGGCCTTAAAGACCGATTCAAGATGGCGAGATTGGGCACGGTGATGAAAGACCTTGAAAGTCTGAAGCTTGGGGAGGGCATTTCCATGGGTATTCCCAGTGGATTTGCTGGGAGCTTCTCCATAGGTGGACGTGGACTGAACACTAACAGTACTAGTGCGTAGTATACCTCTCTGCTGTTGTATGATATTCTCTCGGTGTAATTATTGACTGCTGAGACGGTAGCAGTGTTCCTGAAGAGCAGAATCATGGGATTCGGTGTACGTTGAACAAGCACGTCGCTTTTGAGCGACAACATTCGACTCGCCCAATGAAAGCACAACTGTAATAACGATGGATAGCGAGAAATGTGCAACGACAGAAGGCTCCCTGCACTATCGTAGCATATTGCTTCACAATCCGAATCAAACACATGAGGCTATTCCCCTTTGAAAACAGGTTGACGTTTCTCCTTGAATGCCTCCAGAGCCTCCAACCGGTCTTTCGTGGGCAGAAGGACCTCATAGGACGCTCTCTCAAAATCCAGACCTGTTCCCTGCACGTCAACTACTGAAACGATAAGATGCAACACTAAATACCTGATTCCAAAGGGAGGTCAGCAGCACGTGAAATTGCCTGCTTCGCAGCCCGAAGTGCTAACGGTGCTGTTCGAAATGTTTGAGGACAGAATCATCTGGCAAGAAAAGTTATTCCCACCACTTTTGGCTATTTCTCGAGCTAATTCAGTTGCCCGCTCGAATGCTGACGATGATGGGGACGATACATAGTCCACGACGCCTATATTCACAGCCATCAGAAGACATCGTAGGGATACAAAGGTTTTCGCTACCCCATTCAAGTGCTTCTTGGGCTGTCAACATCCTGGCTGTAAATATTAGGTCCTTTGCCTTTGACGTGCCCAACAATCGGACAGCACGTTGAGTACCACCCGCTCCAGGTATAATGCCCAAGCGGGTCTCTGGAAGACCTATCTTTGATACACTATGTCCTTCGATACAAATTAGGTGGACTCTTAAGCATGAAGGGAAACGACTCACCAACTACACGCAAGTCGCAGGCGAAGCTCAACTCCAACCCTCCTCCCAATGCAGGACCGTCGATTGCAGCAATTGTTGGCATAGGTAATGTTTCCAAATCCCCAAGTGCAGCACGCAGGTCAGAAAGGAATTTCGCGACCTGAATTTGAGTCATGGTACGCCTCTCGACAAGGTCGGCTCCTGCGCAGAATGACCCCATCGTAGTAGAGCGTATTATCAGTGCCCGGATGCTGCACAAGAGTAACTCAGTGTGGTGGAGTGAATATTGCCAGATAGCAAGAGATATACCTCTTGTCATACTTCGCAGTACCCAAACATTCACGAAATTCCTAATGAGTGAATTCAGTGTGTACGACCGTACCGGAAGTGGATTGTCATCACATGAAGTAACTTCATTGATATTGCATTCTTTGCTTGTGGTCTGTTGAGGGATATGCATGCTATGCCAACGTCAGAGCGGAGAGGTTCAAGGAACGCTTCGGCTGTGTGTGTTGAGAAGAGCCTCTGGGATCGTTGCGGCAGCCTGTGACACGTAGCTGCTACTCCTTTGCTCGAGGCCATGTAGCATACTCGTTGTAAGTGGGGATGTAACATAGTGGTACTGGGCCTCTTGCAGTCAAAGCAGTACGGGTGTACCTTGTGGTCCCGGAACTACTTCCCCGCGGTGGATTCGAAGTCCGCGAATCATCATATAAGTCCAAATTTCAAATTACCTATTACCTAGCTGTCAATGAGAGTACTCGCAGCGGCTATGGACACCGGAACACTAGCATAAATTTCATACAGCTGTCTGTTTCAACGGAGACCTCCAACGTTTAACTGAGACGGGGTCAGATGATGACTTTTGTTAGGCTTCAGAGCATCTGAATCGTTGATGTACAAAAAAGATGCGACAACTATTAGCATTAATGCTGTTGCCGTGTTACTGTATGCTATGTCTTTATAAGTTCCAGATTGAAATGCTTGATGAGACACCTATGTAAAAATATGATTCCATAGCGTCAATAATATCCATCGGATCAGGAAGTTTAAAGTCCTCCGCAATCTATAATCCGTGTTCCAAAAAGGTCTGCATGGCCAGTATAACACCAGCCAGATATAACATGCAGCACGTGGACCTGCATGGGCATAAATAAACAGAAAAATAAAGTACGAATCAATCGTGCATTGTGTTTAAGCGACGAACATGCAGGATATCACAATGCACACCGCATGAAGTTTGATATAACTTCACACGGCATGTCCGTGCGAAGCGCCCGCGGAAGATCCGTAAAAAGAATCGATGGAGCGGTGGAGATATGCAGTAAGAGGAGGAGTAGCAGTTCGAAGTCGCTGACTCGAGTCCTGTGAGGCAGCTGGTGGCTCTGTTGCAACACCGTCAAAGGGGTTTGGCATCCCTAACTGAGTTTCATCCATCCCTCCGTATGCATCTTCTTCTGCGTAAGATTCCCCAGGTGGGTATGCGATACCGTACTGTTGAGGAGCGTACGCCACCTGTGGGTAGTAGCCTTGGTTGTCAGATCCATCGCTCCCGTTTGCATGCCCATGAGGAAGATATATGTCATGCTGTGGATAAAGATGTGTGGCAGGTGGGATGGTAACTTCCATCGAGTTGCTGACGTGACTCAAGTCCGATAATTCATCGGCATCTCCGATCACGAAATGATGACTCTGAGAGGTCTCTACAGCGGGCTCGATATTCTTTTCGAGGTACTCCATATCATCATCGTACGAGCGAGAAGTGCGACGTCTTGCGATCAACATTCCGACTCCAATAATCCCAGCAACACCAAATAGACCAGCAATGGTAAATGTTCCAGCGACTGCTCCTGTGTTTGAAAAGAACCTGAATAAAAGTATCAGCTACTGGTTAGTGATAAGTGATGTATAACGCCTCACCCAGAGTTGGAAGATGATGTACTCGAAGGAGTAGTTGAGATTATCGTCCCAGTCGGGTAACTGGTATCAGTACCTGGACCCGAATATCCTAGTGTAACTGATGCTTGTGCAGTTGGCGTTGCTGCACCGACAGGAGCAGCTACTGACGTGGAAGGTGCAGTCGAAGAGGAATGCTGAGAAGAGGAAGGATGAGAGGAAGAAGACGATCTGTAAACGTACATTAATATGCATTTAGCGTAATAAGATTGAACCTTACGACAGAGGAGTCCCATTGCTTGTGGTAGGTGCTTGTCCTTGTGAAGTAGTGGTACTGGTGGTAATAGTCGAAGATGCAGAGGTGGGAGAAGGAGAAGGAGACGATGAAGTCGAAGAGTCGGAGGAACTAGAGGTTGTCGTAGGATTCGACGTTTGCAAACTTGAGAGAGAAAGAGGAGACAGAGGCGGGAATGGCGAAAGGGTTGGGGGTGAGAGTGAGGGAATTGAGGTCGGAAAAGTAGTAGGGGAAAAAGTCAAGGGCAGAATAGTGGTAGGCAGCAAGCTCTCTGGGATGGAGGTCGTTGCCTGACCTGTGGATATCACATCTAGAGATGCTCGTTTGCGCCAGGCATGACGGGCGGTGGAGCCATGGATATTGGCGGACTCTGCTATAGTGACAGTGAAGGAGAGTATGAACAAGAGTGTGGTGAAAACGAATGTGCAAGCGCGCTCTGGATGAGAGCAACGCATGGTATGGTGGTTAAGAAAGGGGAAGAGGAAGAGAAATGGCGATGAACAGCTCGCTGGTCGTGATGGGATTCGACGACACTGTTTGCCTCCTCTTACGAGAAATGCTAACCGCGGGACTAATCAAGGCGCTTACATGTGCTTATTACGTACTGGAACGCGGTAAAATAAGGAGTATCAGTGAGTATCATGGGAACCAGGATCACACTTATTTATGAACCTCGTTGCTGCGAATCATGTGCATGATCATTGGCAGGACGTGCACATAGAAAGAAGGGAACTCTATATGTAGCTAGTTCTACTCCGTGTCCGTGTAACCCTTGTGCCCGAAACCAAGTTCAATCCTTAACCGAAACCTATGTAGACCCAAGTGCAAACAACAACATCATTTGGCAAGATTCCCTCCTTCAAAACCCATGCTCCTTGCAAATTCCTGACTGAGAGTCTTCAAGGATCGACTATTCACTTCGATGCAGAATTGCTGCAGCCGCCCGTCTTGAATCATCTCCGTAATATCCTGCTGGGAGTGCCTGCGGTTGCAACGTCTTCGGAGTTTCGCCGTAACGACCTCCTTTGCCTCAAGCAAACATCAAAGTCAGCCATTCCGCTGCAGGCTCCCAAGACTTACTTTATCACCCAGAGTAGGCCAGACTTGGAAAAGGTCTTTCATATTCCATGCGTGGGCACCGATGTAATACCAAACTCCCTGTTAAACAGGATCAAATAAGATGATCAAATTTTGATCCCAGGTGAACCGCTTACCCGTTTCACAGGATAGGTGAATGTGTGGAGCACCCTACCTTTCGGGCGTGTTCTGACAATGTACTCGCGGACTTTCTCGTTGGCACTTAGGGTTCCCCAGTCCATCAAGAGCGATTCGCCTGGTCCATCCATCGAGAACGGGTCATAGACAAACGCCATGTCGTCGACAATCTGTAAATGGAAACAGTGCTCATCCATCTGGGACAGGCTAATCAGGTTTCAGTAACGGTGAACTACTGGTAAGAAAGCTTGGCACCTTTCAAGGGAGTATATCTGTAGGAACGTTAGATCGTATCTATGATATGCTTGAACCACTGACCGTATCCTCATCGAGTTTCAACCGTTCTCGAAGCAATTGCATTTCAACAAGGCAAATTACTTCCGCACTCCGCGGGCTACGAGATGAACTAAGCCTCCAAAGGTCATCATCTCCCACAGAAGAGTGCCCCGCAACATGTACAGACACATCCACAGAAGGATCAGATCCTGAGCTGCTGGCTTCAGATGATGTCGCCTGCTGATTGCCGGGATTAGATACAACTCCGCTTCCTCCTGTCCTTGATGCGCGAGGATGGGATGTCGAGGCTGACGATGATTCAGGCACAAGCATCGCTTTCGCGGGCGAGCTACGAGCCTTTCCCGAAGATCTGGGACGGACAGTGTTTCCAGAACTAGGGCTGTTAGAGGACATATCGCTTCTGCGACTTCGGCTGGAGGGGGACGCGGGAGCTCCAAGCTCTCTGACTTGGACCCTCTCTCGCGGTTCTGAATGTAATATCAGTGAAGCACTTTCATTTGGGCTATCACCAAATTCCGTCTATGAAAATCAATCTTGATTTCAGGATCTTGGTTCATCGAAGATAGTGGATGTATTACCGTCAAGTCTTCTAAGAGATCGCGCATGACACGCCGCACATGTCGTAGTTTACGGTATGCGGAGCCGCTAGATTCGATTGCGCTCCCGGCGTCCGGTTGGTTTAGCTCGAGCAGACGCTTCAATTCCTCATTGTGGACTCTGAATGTGTTGTTCTCCGTGACAAGATCGCGATGTCTGTCCTCTAGTTCAATGGCTCGACTTCTATGCACTCTGGATTCGTTTACTGAGTCGATAATGATCTGGTTGAATTCATGGCCTATACGGCGGAGCGAATCTGTGGCCTGAATCCACTGGTGATCATTGAGCCGTACTGCTATTGATATAACAAAAATAGCCGAGCACACACCTCATCGTGAACTGCACGCGCTCTAGACATCGGGGAAAGTGGTTCGCTGGCCATGAACGTTCTGAACTAGTAATAAGCCTCTCGTCGAGTGCCGAGAACTTGTTTGCCTTTTAGCCATGCATGATGACGGCGACAAAGGGCATGTCGAACCCAAAAATACGTACGTGACCATTGAGTAGCATTCCGGCAAGAATGCCACCTGCCGTCAATTGTGTCAGCGGCCGCCAGATCCATTCAAATTATAGATTTATCCTAGCGCCCAACGCGAATTCTGTGCAACAAGGCAGGTGGTCCTCATCGATGAACTCAGCAAAACCAGGTCAGCGTGTCATGACTGAACTGCTCAAGAGCATTTCTGGTATGGCGAACATAAAGTATCCGGTGGTTGACGTACACACCCACGTTTACTTGCCGCGGTACGCCGCTGAGCTACGAGCAAGAACCTCAGCTCCCCGTATATTGAACTGGACAAGTGGTTCCAAGACTGAGGAGAGATTGTTGATTTTGGATGGAGAGCCAAGCGCAGGTCGCCCAGTGGGTCCTCAGGTATGTTTGCCGTGTACCAAACTTGCAAGGGTGTTGACTTGAAACGGCCATTCAGTACTGGGATCGAGACGAGAAACTTGCATTTATGCGAAAGCATGGTATAAACATCTCATTCGTGAGGTACGTTCTTTGGCTTCTTCGCATGCGGGCGAACTGATCACTCTGACAGTTCAGCTAATCCATGGCTCGACTTCTTGCCAGCTACTCGGGCTCAAACCTTGGCTCAAGAACTGAACAATGACCTCGAAGAGTATTGTGCGACTTCCCCCGCTGTCGAGGCGTTCTCTGGTTTGAAGTCTCTCTACGGGTTCGGCCTGCTTCCTCTCGTTCCCGAAGTAGAGGTGTCCGCCATTATCCAGACCATCGAGCAACTTAAAAGTCTCCCTCACATCAGAGGCGTAATCATGGGGACCAAGGGCATCGGGAAGGGTCTCGATGACAATGCGTTGGATCCAGTATGGGACGCTATTCAGGCAGCGGGGCTCGTCGTCTTCATACACCCGCATTACGGTGTCGACAGTACATTATATGGAGAGAATAATAATGGACATGTATTGCCTCTGGCGCTGGGCTTCCCTTTCGAGACAACAATTGTGAGTAACAAGGGCCATTTCCCGAAGCGTCTGATCATTGACAGTGTGGTTCTGACTTGGGCGTTTAGGCAATCACGCGCCTCATTCTTTCAGGTGTTCTGGATCGCTTCCCAGACCTCCGACTCCTGCTAGCCCATTCTGGGGGGGCATTACCTCAGCTGTCATCTCGACTGGCTTCCTGCATCCATCATGACCCTATCGTTGCAAAAAGGTTGAAACATGACGCAAGATACTACCTGGGACAGCTTTATTTCGACGCTGTTGCATATGGTTCCGAAGAGTTGACCTTTGTTAGCCGAATTATTTCTCGGGCATCCGAATTTCAAAGTGGCGGGGGGGTTGTTGAAGCTAAAGTAGGAAGCACCAGACTCCTCTTTGGTACAGATCATCCCTTCTTCCCGCCTCTTGAAGCAAGTCAGAAGTGGCCAAGTGTGGAAGATAATCTGGCTGCCATCCGGGGTATGGCTGGTGTAGATTCCAAGAGAGAACATCATGCCAACATCCTGGGCTTGAATGCACTTAGACTTTTCGATCTCCATGACCAGTTGTATGTGTAACGCATGTAATATATAGGTTACTTAGGCATCTGGATCTTCAGGCTGAAATCTATGTGCTGTACAGATTGATGAACAACGCTTGTGCTGAGGATGTCAATGTCTATCGTGGTGTGATGAATAAAGACGATCGAGTAGTAAATATAAACTGACCGTTGACAGCACGTTCCTTAAGGTTGGCCTCGGTGATGTTGCCGCTCGTCTCAAGTAGGAATTTCCGTTTCCCCTCCCATTTCTCCTTAAGCTTCTGAGCGACACTCACGAGTTGCTCTCCTTCAATATTATCCAACATAATAATATCGGCACCAGCTTCGATGGCCTCATCTGCTTCAGCTTCTGAACCAACTTCAACATCAAGCATCAAACTAAAGCCTCCCACTGCACGAGCCTGTCGGATTGCGGCAGTGATTGACCCTTGAAATGATGGCTCAGTTGGTGTTCTAGAGTGTTCTTAAATTGAGGCGTACCGGATGACCATATATGATTGTCCTTGAGCATGATCATACTCGAAAGATCATGGCGGTGAGGATCGATACCACCCACGATCATCCCATATTTCTCAACCAACCGAAACCCTGATGGATTGTGAGCGGAAGCAGCGGTTTGAGGAGGCAGCTTACCTGGAGTGGTCTTCCTGGTCCCAGCAATGATACCCTTGTAACCAAAACCCACCGCAAGATCTTTGATACGTTTTGATCTTTAAGAAGACGTAAGCGGGTACGTAAATCAGTAGATAATGAAATGCAACGTACTTCGTCGCAATGCCGCTGCATCTGGCGAGCATGTTCAGGGCGACACGTTCGCCAAGTAGAAGGTGCCTCGCTTTGCCTCGAACAGTAGCAACGTGTTTGACGGGCTCAAAGGTCTCGCCCTCCTGCATGTGCCATTCGACCCTGCAGACCTAAAATCACCGTGAATCGCAACTGTCAGGAGAAGAACATACTCGCATCCAAGCTGTGCGAAGACTTCGGTGAAGAAGGGTCGTCCAGCCAAGACGGCCGTCTGTGTGCCTTTCCCAAAAAGAAACGCCTCGCGTTGAGCTTCACCAACAACATATCCGCCATAATCAAAGGACGGGGTATCCTCTGCAAGCCAGGCAGCGACTTGAGCACTCCAACTCGGGGGAAGGAGATGCTCGTATGAATTGGTAGACATCGTCACCGTTGGAGACTCGGACATGATATACATAGCTCAGCGGGACTCCCGAGTCACGTCTGATGAGAAAGTTACTCAGTACGTAAATATAATTATCGGCGACAACAATCTAGAACCCGGCGAGAAGGTTGTACGCTACAAATTGCAATAATGATTATGATCAATGTTGTAACGACGACACACAAAATGAATGGGTATCAAGAACCGCGAATAATGTCCATACCGCAGTATCTACGCAACCAAAAAAAAAAACCCTTCCTACTACGTAGCGAAAATATGCAAGCAAAACTGTCTACAAATGTTCAGAGTTGAGTGATGACCAAGGCAACAAAGGCAGCAACAGCAGTCAGGAAGCCTGTCTCTACATTCATTCCAGTGATGGCGCCGCTGGTACCAGTGGGAGTAGTGCTGGTATCTGAACTGGTGCTAGACTCTGTGGCAGTTGTCGGGGTTGCCGCAGTAGCAGCTTGCCTATGGGCAAAGGTCAGAAATGTTACACAAGGTAAAACAGCACTACTGACGAAGTAGAGGGAGAGCCGGAAGTTGCGGTACCAGATCCCGAAGTTGCGGCATTGATGCTGAATTGGTTGGATTGAGCAAGCAAGGTGTTCAGATGTTGAGCATCTGCGGCAAGGTTGACACGGAAGCCAGAGCCCGTAGGCCAGCCTCCACTTGGAGGGTTGCAGGCGATCTGGCCCAATGTGCCATCAACAAGCGCGTTGAGGACTTGAGGACCCTGGGGCATGGCAGCTTGATTCTAGACGAAGGTCGTTAGAATAAATTGATAGAGCGTCATGTTAATACACATGCCTGGTTGGTCAACACGACCGTGAAGTTCAACGGGTCGGTGTCAACACGCGTCCATGTCAGAAGGTTGGTACCAGTAGTTGTCCAATTCTGAGCATCACCAGGAGCGTTGACCTGGTAAGCAAAAGTCGATGTGATAGTGACTAAAAGGACAGCGATGAAGGAGCGCATGCTTGTAGAACTAGTAGGTGAAGGAGCAAGAGAAGCAAAAAACACCAGAACTTTTTTTTTTTGAAGGAACGTGGTTGAAGAGTAAGAGTCGCCTTTACATACTGCTTGACACACTTTGATAACTTCGAACCAATTAAGCTTCTGTGTTGTTGCAGTTCCCACGGCGTGTTTGAATTGCCGATGGTGAGCAGGATGGACTTGCAACGCATGCGGCTGGAAGACACCAAGAAACACGACTTTCTTGCAAACAGCATAATGGTACGTCACGGTTTTCAAAGATCCTAGGGGTTTTTATTGCACAGCTTGTGACAAGCTTGAGAGAAGATATATATAAGTCTGAAACTTCTTGCGGGCTTCCGATAGAGATTCAAGAATAGACATCGTCCATGGGTATCGGTAGTGGATAGGCACGAAGAACAGAGCGTCCGACATCATCGGAATCAAGCGCCGGTGGTTCATTGCTTTCACGCGTCACAAAAAGTATTCCGACGTTCAATTTCAAAGTGAACATCAAATAAGAAGCTCGCCATGCATCTGGCAGGAGGTCTGCTTAGCCCCACAGGATTGCCATTGAATTAATAAAAGAACATCTTCCAAAACAATCAGTGGTATAGCCATAGGGCATTAAGCACTCGCCAACAACATCTCCGCGTCCTGCCAAAGATCACTTTGGCCCCATATGCCACACACGGCAGTAAAAATCATCCAGCAAGAAGTCTCGGCCATGCCAATGTTGGAAGGCGATTTATCGAGAACTTCAGCCCCCCCGGCCCTTCGTAGCCGATCAAGTAGTTCCAAACAAGCGCGCGCTAGGCACCTAAGTTGGCTCATGTCGTCTGCTGAAATAAAGTCTTCCACTTTGGCCAACAATGCAAACATCCAACGTGCATGACTCTCGAGTATCACGGAAGTTGGATCCGCAGGGTGCTGCAAGTGAATGTTCATCCAGTGAGCGAAATACATGAGAAGGTGAAGGGACATGTTCTACATATCAGTTTAGCTAGAACTTGGTAAGAAGGCGCTTCCATACTTACGTGGTCAATTTTGCGCAGCAATGAGGGAGTGATCTCACGAGGGTTACAAAGCTGGGCAGTGCCTGGGTGATCTGAAGGAGGAGCCATTCCTGACGCTGTTTCCATTATTGAAGCAGGAAAAACAGGGCCAATGTGAGGTGGCTGGACTACGGTAACGGATCGCAATGGTTCATCTTCTGCTAGTTCAACATCACCTTCGGAATTGATACGCCAGGTCTCATGCGGTTCGTTATGATTTTGCTCGCCATTGGTATCGTAGGCCACCTCTGGCTCGTCGCAGAATGCTCGCATATGACTAGAAAATTTGCCCTTCTTCGACGCTGGCTTCTTTTGTTTCTTTGGTGGGTTCCAGTCAGATTCCGGTAACCCGGAGAGAAACTTCCACCATAGATCTCTTTCTTTCTTATCTGGTATGACCTTGCGAGACTCATCAGGACCAATATGCACGTGTATGGTTGGTTGGACTATATTCTGGAGATCGTAGCTCAGCAATAGCCGGGCACACAAGGCGTGTAGTTACCTTGCGGAGATTTCGGAAGTGTGTTAAGAAAGTAGAGCGCCAAAGTTCAGAGGGAAGATTACTGCTGCGTGTATTGGGATGTACCACGTCAAGGGTGGGAACAGGTTCTGGCACTTCATACGGGTTAGCAACTCTTGTGACGTGCGGTAGCCGCCGTGCATCGCGTCTATGGATGTATTAACAGAGAACCAAAGCCATCGATTTCGTTGAAACCCACCTGACCATAAAGAGATATTGCATCCCATCTTCTGGTTCGCAGTCGAAGTCCATCGGTAGATTGGCTACAGGCAATGTTTGTTTTCCGAAAGATGGTTCATCGTCATCTGAATCATAGTCCACATCTTCCCATTTGCGTTTGGCACCGATAGGAATCATTTTAGCCCCGATGTGAGGGACTAGCTTAGGAGAATGAGTAGTACAAGTCTCGTAATTGATGCCGTGCGAAATACATATGTAATCCAAAACGTTTTCTTTTCCAAACCACATATGTGCATACTCTCAGAGCTACGATACCAGACATCTCACTGTTTCTTGCGAGATGTCAATGATGGACATGGTAGCTGACGACGACATTGATACAGAAACATTGCAAGCCCAAATTAATATGTCGATGTCGTTTGCGGAAGATCTAGTATCATCCTGGATAAAGCCTGCACATAAAGCTAATCTTAGCAAGAGCACGGTGGACGCCCAAAAATTACTGGATGAACAACTGCGCAGACCTCCTAGGTGTGCATGTATAGATGGTCTTGTTGTCTGAACTGACTTCCTATCCTTGGTTAGACTTGGTGTCGGTGCCCCAATACCCGAATCCTCTGCAACCGCCCGTGACGCTGCGCGCCTGAAGCATCAGTTGATAGGGAAAGGGAAAAAGCGTACTCCCGAAGATGACACCTCCCTTAAACTGGGGCATCATTCAGAAGAAGAAGAGAGAAGGGGAGGGACAGTCAAAAAGAAAATGAAACTTGATCCGTTCGCAGGAAGATCAAAGACGAGAGCGAAATTCGATGCGAACTCTGTCACACAATCAACCCATGATCCGAGCTCCCCTCGTAGGCAGGTGGACGGTAGGGATAGCAAGACCGGCGCCGATGATCAGGAACGAGACCATGTCGGTCAATCTATATCTTCTTCGCTTACTCCGAATATAATTGACGCAGACTCCTCTGCGAAGAAGAAACGGCGGAAGCATTGTGTTACCGGCAGGGAAGCGGGCATGAGTTTCCAAGAGAAGGTCATCCCCCAATCTCTTCCTCAAACGTCACAGGCTATTACCAGCCTAGAACAATGTAGCAGCAATGGGAGTCTCCCTACTAATACACCACCTCTCATCGGCAACAGTTCGTCTTCCGTTTCATTTTCAATATCCGGTCCGTTTTCGTCTGCCTTGCAACCAGGTGAGTCACTATTCTTATCGTCTCGATTACTTGGACGTAAAACAATAACACAGACGTAAAACGGCATGGCGAATCGAATATCCCGGATATGTCGACTAAATATCCTGTACCACCTCTACCTGCTCCACAAAGTACAGGAGGTCTGCGTTTATCTGTCCCACTGCTTAACCTTGACGGTCCGCCGGCGCGGAGAGATGAACCCGGTAAGGATGACAACCCGGGCAGCCCCAAGAAGAGGCGCAAAAGGCGCAAGAAAAAGAAGCATCCTATTAAAGTAGACGGTTAACCTCTATCACGTTGTTCGTAATTGCCCCATGATGCAGATCTGTATCTAATATGCATGCGATCCAAGGTGCCGAGGCCGAATCATGTACCTGGTGATCTATTGCATGCTATGTATGGCATGGTATCAAGTCACAAGTGCGTCCTACAGTATGAGTTCCGTGTTTAAATAAGTCCCTTGGAGCGTTGAACAAATACATAATAGATATTGTCACGACGTGTCAGAATGCTATGTGGAGGAATCATTTCCTGGAAGACTTCATCCGTACGACATCCCTTCTAGAACTATACGAGGGATATCGTGAACTTTGTCCTGTAGGTCGTCGGCTGACTGGACCTCTAGCGCTGCCGCGAGAACTCTGGGAACCCCGGGTTAACGTAGCAGGTCTATGAAGCTTTCTCTTCTTTGTATTGCTAGAGCCGAATAACGAAAATAGTCCCGACCTCGTCGGACCTTTCTTGGCCCTCTTAGCAGCCTTCCGCTGTCGCTTGTACTCCTCCTGGGCTTTGGCTTCGCGCATTTCGCGAATACCTTGTGTTCGAAGGGGCTCATTTCCACTGAATGTGGCGCGCCATTTGACAATCCATCCATGGAAAATCGATGGCTTAGGCCTGCTCCTGCGGCGACCATCAGAGTGGTAGTGCTTTACTGGTGGTTAGTTTCGCGGGAGAAGACTAGAGATCACGACTCACTGATGATTTCCACTCGATCTCGAACTTCATCTAAGAGAGTAGATAGAAGGATAGCGATAAGATGGAAAGAGTAAATCGATGAGAGCAAGATGGGCGCTGAACATGCCTAATAAATATTTTCATCGTGTGGCAAAAATTGCCAGCATGGCCCCAAGCCTGCCCAAGCATGGCTTGGTTACCTATTACTTCCATTTTACGCACTTAAAAACCATGCCACTCACGGTGATTGCCGATGGTCGAAAACGTGTTCAATCATTAATCAGCACCCAAGGCACGTTGTGGCCACTGGCCAGTAAGTAAGTAAGCGATGTCTAACCCGACCTCGAGGCTCCAGTCAACTACTTATGTAGTACAGCTATGTCTAGTTACCGCAAATATTGAGACTCTGGCACTGATGCCCCAGTTCGAAGGCACATGGCTGCCACACCCTCGGCGTAATCATCTTGCTTATTAGCACACCACGCACGAACGGTTCGTATATCTAAGTTATCCGTTCATCTGGCTGTTCTTGGGACAATCGAGCCCTAAATTTAAAGGGCCACTACGGCGTGAGACAATATAAGTTCATGTTTTACCACAATCTGAGAAAAGGAGCGGCTTTAGGTACATGGAGTTCCCGGTGCTTATCATTCTTGACACACATGTTCCGCAACTTCACACCGCTTCCTGTCAAGAGAATTATGTTCCAGATACATCGATGAATGTTCGTCGAACTTATGCACATTTGAGTATATCAATTCTTGTTCACCTCTCCGATGAACTAAACGCGCGAACGTAACAAGCCTTCAGCGCCTCAGGTACTGCAAGTATAATCATCCTCTCAGGGTAGTAAACATGTTCGGAAGTCATCACCGAGCAGATCAATGACGTCGCATAAAGACAACCTTCACTGCATGCACCGCATGCATCGACGCATAGATTGACAGTCGACTCAGATCAGCGCGTCGTAGAGTCGTCGGTGGTCGCTCGGGAAAATTGCATAACCGGAAAGGATTCTACCTTCGCGGACTTACAAGCTTATGTCCGTTTTCCGCCCTATTTAGGCAATTTACATACAACCAAGCGAGGAAGAGCACAGGATTACAGGGAGAGTAGCTCCCCGACATGACGTAAGGCACACAATCGTTCCTCCTCCCGTCGAAAGTGATTTCACAAAATTTAACAGCGTCTTTTCAGCGTCATGACTTAGGGTGGCGATGAACGCGCTTCAATTCAGAACCGTTGTTTTGTTGCACTGCTTTCTCGACTCTTTCGTCTACCGCTCTAAATTGGCTGTGATCATGCTCTTCACACTGCATTTATCCTCCTCACAGAACACTAAACGATGACGACTGCACATACGGCTACTCCATCCTCCGAGCCGTTCTCGGGAGGGCTAGCTTCAGTGTATGCGAGGAGGTACAAAACCAAGGATGACTTTGAGCAGAACCATAGACATTTTCACAGATATTCCAGATAAATCAGCTAAACAACATGGGTTGGAAGAACGTCGATACCATCATCGAGGGCAAGCTGTATCTTGGCAAGTCAGTGACATATGTCCGAATGATAATGCGACATTTTCCTGACTCGATTCCTTCATCCAGCATTCATGCAGCGAGGTCATCGCGGTCATTAACGGAACGCCACATCTCTCATATTATCTCCGTTGGCAACGACCCAATCCCCGCTGAGCTGCCTGAAAGCGGGATCACCTTCCTTAGGATTCCTGTCGAGGATGTGGACACGGCTGATCTCCTCATACATTTACCTGCAGCATGCCAGTTCATTGACTACGCTATACAAACACGAGGAGTAGTATTGGTGCACTGTCTGCAGGGTTTATCCCGAAGTGCGGCAGTGATCGCTGCATACCGTTAGTTCTCTTTACATCAGCTTACTGGTATCCTAACTGACCGACTCCCTTTCAGTCATGTACACGAAACGCATAGACGCGACACGTGCCATGGATACAGTCAGAAAAGGTAGGCTCCACTTCGTGTGTGGATGAGTACGACGAGATTGACTGTCCTGTATTAGCTCGTGAACAGGTCTGGTTCAATGCTGGCTTTCAGGAGCAGTTAGTTCTTTTTGAACTCTGCAGATACGCTCCCAGCCCGTCCTGCGGAATTTACCGCTCATGGCGGGAGAAGATCAATAATGCCCTGCGAAGCACTTAAGAAACTCGATTCGAGTGGATTGGTTCGTTGCTCAATTGAGAAGGCGTCCTAGCTGGAAAAGTAAGCTAATCCGCAGCCTCCACAATCCCCTCATTTGTAGACACTCCTACGGTATCATTAGACACTAATCGTGCTGCTGTAGAACATAGGCATAGGTTCTCTTGTTGTATAACAGGTCTTCTTGCACAACATTTTCTTTTCATATAACATCGTGTTTTCTACACCTTTGTATCATTTTCCCCCACCACTTTTGGCATTGCTATTACCCCGTCTTCTGTTCTGTGAATGTAATCCTATTTTCCACTATGATTATAGGTACTCGACAGACCTACCACGAAGGCTAAGACTAGCTCCTAGTAGCTCGGTCGACGCGGATACAGCTCATAATAAAGGAGCAGATGTCTCCCTTCTGCCTAAGGAGACACAGCAAATATGAGTACTTTGTCGTACAGGCCATTAGCGCCAGCTAGATCTTATTGACAAATCTAATCTCACCATGAATGTATGTTGCTGTGTCGATGGGCTCACCGGGTCAATCATAAGTGTCGCTACACGAGGCTCACTAACTACGCTCCTTGAAGAGCGGCGCGCACGGTTGGCCTGCAGCTAATACCGAGCGAGAACCATGAAAAGGTGGGCGCTGGTTTCCTAATCCATCATATAGCCAACCTATCGTGCAGAATCATGGCTCCGGGTGTTAAGAATTTGCGGAGTCTGGGGGTGATAGGGTGTACGTTGAAAACTGTAGGTGACTTGTCGTCCCGCAACAGCAAGCGTCAGCGCTACTATAAGAAGCAAACGGGTAAACGGATTTGATTGGCCGATGCTATTGATGTAACTCAGGTAACGTCCCAGAGTAGTAGGAGCAATTAGATAGATCTAGAAGAACAACAGTAATACAAGTCGCGACGCTGGGCTGAAGATAGAGAGTGACAGAATTGAAAACTGCGCCGTGCACTTGTATTCTGTGGGTTAACAGTGCATCGACAGACTCCCTAGATTCGTGCTGTAAGCTGAATGCAAACTAGTAAGTACTAAGTGCGCTATTTTAGCGGCGAGCGTGCCACAGCCCTAGACGTTACACTGGCTTCGAGATCATACCGACGTAACAACGGAGCGTGTGCAAGGGTCAGATGGAGGTGCCATCGACGAATAGGCGCACGGCGTGTGCGTCCATGTATTAATCCGTCGTTTGTCGTGCGGGTTTCGGCTTTATGAAGCCCGGACGTAGCACACATCATATGTGCCGCGAAACGGTGATATTCCACAAAGAGGTGGGATGTCCAATGGCAGACCGAGACAGTGGTTATTCCGTAAGCGCAGCACGTCGTAACCATGCTCACCCATGACACGTATTGAGCACCCCCATCAAACGTGTCGTGACTTGCGAGACTCGAATACTTAACAAAATCTGCCACCTGGATCCAGACATGATCAGTGATGGGACCCGCTATATCTCGCATTTTCACGGGGTTATTCACCCGATCAGAGACAAGCAAGTAACAGTCAGAATTTAACTTTCGATCGAAACTGGCCGATTAATTACCCCTAGGTAGTAGGATTAGTGATGATATGATTTTAAATAAGACAATGCTGAGACAGGTACTCACGAGATCGACAACTTGGACTGGACGCTGCGGGGAAGACAAAAATCCTGTACAAACTCAAGCTCGGCGAGGTCGTCGCGACTACTCCCACCATAAGTAGATAAGTTGGCATGATTTGCACGGTATTTGAGTCTTGACGCATAAGTGCAGGATTTAACGTGGAGTGTCGAGTACAAGAAGACCGAGTTTATCGTGTGGGACACCGGAGGCCAACATAAGAGTCGTCTTCTCTGGCAACATGGTAGGGTATTCACTCGTACATTGTGTAAATGGATTTTCATTCAATTATCTAGACTTTCACCAAGCAAAGGCCATTATTTTTGTGGTCGACTCCAGAAGCCAAGTAAGAATTCCACATGCTGATGGATGACAAGCAATTACAGGATGCGCTTTTGCTCATGTTTGCGAATAAGCGAGACCTGCCCGGGGCTATGAGCATGAGTGAGCTCGCCGATAAACTGGATTTGCACACGTTCAAAGAGAAAACGTGGCACATGCAAGCGCGCATTCATTGTCTGAATGATTATGACTATATTGTATTGATATCCGGCAAGTCTACTTGCGCGACTTCCGGGGAAGGCCTGTATGAAGGTCTGGAATGATTAGCAACTAACCTCAAGAAGAGCCGTTGGTATATTGGGCAAAGGCAGCCCCTAGGTGGAGTAGTATGAGGGTGATAGTAAATTGGTTATGCTGTTAGCTGATGTAGTATTATTATCAGTAGTATTCGCCTTGAAGTCGACGAAACGTGAAGAATGAAAATCATGCAAGTAACATGAGTACTAGTCCTAAGGCTGTGGTCCCCTCCAAGACTGAGCGATAGTTGAGTTGACGAGTTTAATGTTAGGTGACGATAGATAGACGTGGTCAAGTCGTGGTCGGTCAATCAAGGAGGACCGCCACCGGGGCGGAGTTCAAAAGGGCGGTTCACACCACGACGACAGACTTGTTCTTGACCTTTCAGTTAACAACTCAAGCAACCTCCTCGTCCTTCTCTAGCTCAACATGGGTCTCTCGGTGTCACGTCTTCTTGCCGGTCTCTTTGGCAAGAAGGAGATGCGTAAGTCCCTATCATCCACACCGTGATGTCCAGCGTTGATCAGAAACTGACATTTTACATTTATTCAGGAATTTTGATGGTCGGAAATTTATTAGATGTCCCACTGTCTTTTATTGACTCGCATCTAGGTCGGTCTTGACGCCGCTGGTAAAACCACTATCTTGTATAAGCTCAAGCTCGGCGAGATTGTAACTACCATCCCCACCATCGGTACGTTGTGGTCATTTTCTAAGATATAGCATCCCCTGATTCTCCCAAAGGATTTAACGTTGAGACGGTCGAATACAAGAACATATCCTTTACAGTGTGGGACGTTGGAGGACAAGACAAGATCCGCCCTCTCTGGAGGCACTGTATGGCGTCTTTCTATATATGCCATCATCTGAACTTATTGGCTTGCCTCAGATTTCCAGAACACACAAGGTATCATCTTTGTGGTCGATTCGAACGATCGTGAACGTGTATCGGAAGCTCGTGAAGAACTTCAGCGAATGTTAAACGAGGATGAGCTACGGGATGCTCTCCTCCTTGTTTTCGCCAACAAGCAAGATCTTCCCAACGCCATGAACGCAGCTGAGATCACTGATAAGCTTGGATTACAAGCTCTTAAACAGAGAACATGGTACATCCAGGTCCGTTTCTTATCTTCATCATTTCCAAATCCGTTGATGGTAGACACCCCAATTAGGCTGCATGTGCTACTTCTGGAGAAGGCCTGTACGAGGGTCTGGAGTGGTTGGCCACCAACATTAAGAAACGGTCTTAAGCGACAAGTAGTTTTCTGTCGTGTTTGGGTCTTGCATGCGCGTTGTCTCACGATCCTTACGATACTGAAAATTATACGCTGGCCTACTATTTGTCTCCCTGCCTCCGCGTTACACGTTATCTTTCAATTACCCAAATTTTCCTCCGTGTTTTGTGTAAATTTTGAGTTCTAGATTGAAATGCACTGCTCCCAAGAGCACACCAGAAAGATGCGTAACTCGCGAGTATAAAAAGGGTACAGGACACGCACAGGATCATCGCTTCTCCCCAGGGAAAATCCTCCCAACCGCTTCAGCTTCCTTCCTCCGTTTCTCCCCTCTTTCTCGTGATGAAGCGTCACGCCGAGTCATCCCGTATCTAGCAAGCTTCTCAAGGAGAGTCTGAAGTCTCTTTGGTCGGACAACGGAATACGTTGTTTGCCGGACTTGAAGTATTAAATAGTCGTGTACGGTGTCATTCAAAACAATTGAGATCATCTACAAGATCTATTAGCTGAGTCAGAAAAGAGAAGTGACGCGTGGTTACTGAGCGCAGTTCAGCGAACACTGAGTTCAGATGGCTCCTCCCAATACGGGTGAACTCCGCTTCCAGGTAGTCTATATCAACCAACACATTGGAGATGGCACCATTATTCATTGCTGGAACGTTGGGCCCAATCATGAAATTCTGGTCACAAAAATACTTAGCGCCTGGAGCACCCGATGAACGAACCGCTCACCATTAAGCACTCAGCAATATATCCGACCGCTCCTCGGTATGCCTCGTCCTTGTAAGCCTCCTTGATGACCAGAGAGTCCACAACTGTTGTGAGCCAGTTGACGAGCTCGTACAAGTACATGCTAGGTGTATCATCGCAAGTTTGTGGCGTCCAGTCGTACTCGGCCAAATCGAAAAAGTCATCGAGTTTGGAGGCTATAAGACCTGTCACGCGGTTGAGGGCACGGGTAATGGTACTCGCGAAAGAGGAAGAGGAGAGCCGGATAGCACCACCCCGTTGTGTTGAGCTAATGGAAGAAATTTGAGAGAGTTGGATTGTATTATAACAGACCATATTACCGGAGACTTGTCAGTGAACGTTCTAGTTCCGAGCACGCAACCTCAAAATGCTCGAGATTAGAAACAATCTGAGCGGCTTGGGTAAGCGTTGATGTGCTGCTTATGCACTTGCTAATGCTTTCACTAATATGGTTCGAAAGCAGTCTGTCCAATGACTGTCCAATGAAATTTAATCGACAGCATGATGTCCGAGGCAATAGCGTGCTCACCTTGTTCAACAGTTCGTCGATATTACCATGATGTTGTGACACTCCATCGACAAAGTTATAAAACTTTTGAATGAAGCTTCGGATCTACAGGCGTGCATTTAAAAGTCAGATCGTAGATGAAATGAAAGCAAGATAACAGTACGTCTTGGCAGCACAGGTAGAAACCCTGCGACCACGGAAGACTGAGAGGGAGAACGCTCCTAAGAAACCCGTGAGTAGCTTCTTGCCAGAAAAACTGATGCCATACTTTGCAACACTCTCCTGCTCCGACAGGCTCAGCCATACGACTGCAAGCACAGAATCTCTTTCTGAAAGCGTCGTAACTTGCATAGGAAGATGGTCGTCTTCGAGGACAATCTGGGTTGTAAAGCTTGAACCCAATCGACAACAATAATTCTGCATAGCTTACACTATCAAACCTACGACTGAACTGGCCTTCAAGAAGGCCAGCATATTTCTCGAACAACGTAAGAATGAGTGAGTGCTGTGATTGTGTGGCATACGAGTAGGACTATCAAGGCGGTCACTTTTAGTCTTCTGTGCTTTAATACCAGAAACCTACCTCCAAAGTCATGATGAATCCAATGAGACACTCCTTGACCCTCAAAAACGAATCTGGGTCGGTTTCGTTTGTCAAAGAGGCGCTGATAGCTGACGAAAGGCGTGCAATTAGTGCTTCCCATAGCTCTTCCACCTCCCTCTCAGAGCGGAAGTTGCCAGTTGTCTCAAGAACATGCGATTCTATGATAAAAAATCCGCATATTTCCTGAGTTAGGCTGACAAGAGAGGCAAGCGGAAGTGGATCTGGTAAAATAAGATCTGATTGCGCCTGTATTTGGATTGAGTTGGCTGGAAGCAAAAGCAGAACACTGCCCGCACTTTACGGTCTGCTTGATAAGACTTCCGCAGGTCGTCAATTGAATCCAAAGTCGTGTAGATATGTATGCACTGGTAAAGCGGCTTGAAATCGACCTTCAGCTTCTCGCTGTCGAGAACATTGGCTGACGGCAAGATGTAAATCGACCGATATACATGAGGTGAGGGTAGGACTCACTGTCTGACCGCTCTTGTGTCACCATTTCCACTGCGCTCCCAACGCGGCTCAACCTCAGCATTGGGTCTCTCTCCCGACGTGACCTCCACTTGCGCGTCCGCAGTTCCATTGCTTCCAATGCTAATTTACCAACCCGCCCGCTAACATTTCGGATCTCTAGTAGCCATTGCTTCATAGAGGCCGTTACCGCATTCTGAATTTGGATCCGTAGTGAAGGCAGAGATGACAAGAGATGTTGGTAAAATGGTGTCTGGGACAGGGAATTCGACGGTAGACTCTGTATGTCTTCCAATGACTATTGATTACCTTCAGGCACTTCATGGACGATAGGGTGACTGTTACATACTCGCAGGGCGCTCCAATACTTCCCCTCCTGAATCAATTCACCGATTCGATTCACCACGTCCAATACTTTCAGACAAGCTTGTAGGGTATCAATTGCTTCATCAAGGTTAGCAGCTGTCTTCTTAGACTGCAGCAATGTCCTTTTCTTCTCCACTAGGCCTCGACCAACCTGGGAGACGCTTGCATCCAAAGTTGTGATCTTTTCCCTGAGATTAGTCGTATATGACTTGACTGTGAAAAGAGTAGAAGCGGAGGAGATGAATTCTTGATAGTTGTCTGTGCATATTCGCTCAATCTCGTTCTCCTTCGTTGCAATCAGAGCCTGAAGGTTGCGCAGGTATGCTTCCTGCTGGCGGTTCGCATGAATCTGCTTGATGATAGGTCCGAGTTGCTCGAGGTTCTCTGAGGATGAGGATGGATCAAGAAGATGTATTTGTTGCAGCTGCTGATCGATATTCTCCTGGGTATATTGTGGACGGCGTTGAGGAGCCATGGTTACAAGTTGTGCAACTGCAAGCCTGATACTGCTGTTCCCTTCTAGGCCAACGTTTGTTTGGCAGCAGCTTCTGATGCAAACAACGCGAGCTTAACCTGTTCACGGAAAGATTGCCTTCGACGTACCATGCAAGTTCTTGAATCCCGACGATGCACTACGAGACTGCGAAGGACCTTGTGGCTTTCTACCCTTCCGAAATTTGATTGTTCACAGCGTTTCACCTTGTAGAGTGGCACTGTAGGATGACTTCTTCAAACCTTGATCACAGTTCTTATTTGCTGCATGCATACATGTAAGGGGATCATTGGACCTGCCTCTGTCGCTGTCATATCACATTTTGTAATTCAAGCGTTTGAGAAGTGGTTGGCCCACAGTTTTGCGCCGTTTTGCATTACAGACATTTCCCCCCCAATGCCCTCCGACTGTGTCCTCTGAAACATGTGCTTCAGAAGCTTATCACCCTGCGGCCCATCATAACTTAGTACCAATCTCTGCAGCCTCTGGTGAACAACTTTCTTTAGCAAAGATTACCAGGTCTCTAAAGGCCTCAGGACGGTGGGTCTGCCGCGACATCGTGAAGGATATTATGAAAGTTTATGTGCTACTAGTACGTGTTAAGAGTCACAGCAACGAAATATAAGGAAGACGCTCTACCGCGGGTCAAAGCAAAACGATGTTGTTGTGGACTTCCCGACAGTGGGCTATTACATAGCCGCGGGCCAGGCGGCTGAAAGTCTATCGGAAACCCAGGGCACACGGTCATTTTGGGTGGTCAGAACAGGTTAGCTTGAAGGAACAGGGTATTGCGTGGGTTATCCCGAGTTTGTCCCGAGTTCAGGGAGGTCCAGTTCATACTCAGCTCTACTCCGAGTCAGCTGTCGTGACCTACATAACAATGAACGTTCTTATTATCTCGTGGACTCATTCGTATACGCTGACTAGGCAATATGGGCGCCATCAAGTTCCATGTGGATGCAGTGTAAGTGAACGTTGGGCTGTCTAGGAGAGAAACTTGAATTGTATCTGCAGCTTGTTTGATATGGATGGCACCCTGGTAGATTCGACGGCAGGTGTGATCGGAGCCTGGGAGACGTTTGCTGAGACGTATCCCGGCTTGGATGTTGAAAAGATCCTGAGTAGTGAGTAACTCGAGTCCCGTGCAAGATCGTCTGATGACGGACAACTCATCGCACCTCTCACAACAGGTTCGCATGGCGTTAGAACTGTTGACAATCTGAGGAAGTACTGCGGGATTACTTCTGAAACGGAGCTCGAGGTAAGCAATTCCTTATTGTATTCACGCATGATACAGATGTCTGCCAACAGAGAGAAGCTGTACGATTCGAAGAGGCCATTGTAACCTCATCCAAAGCTAACGGCAGAAAGGGGATCACCCTTTTGCCTGGAGTTCGCTCCATCATAGATGAAGTGATTCACGTCTCATACTATGTTGCCCTGCCAGTGGTTCTTCATCGCTAACCATCATACAAAGCTGCTTCCCGGAAAGGACAATCCCAAGCCATGTTGGGCGATCGTTACATCTGCGACCCGTGCATATGCATCAGCTGCTCTAGAGATTGCTGCAATCCCGATCCCAGATGCCTTTGTCACCGCTGAAGATGTAGCACATGGAAAACCTTAGTAGGGAATCGAATCATACATTGAACCATTTAGAACTGACCACCTTCGCCAGTCCTGATCCGTATCTCCTTGGTGCACAAAAGTGTGGAGTTCCACCGGAAAGGTGTCAGTGGTTGTATCAGAACACTGTTGAGGTGATACTGATCATCCCATAGGCCTAGTTGTCGAAGATGCTCCAGCAGGCGTTGCAAGTGGTCTTTCCGCTGAGTGTGCTGTGATTGGTTTGATCACATCACACACCAGGGAACAGATGGAAGCCAAACAGCCGACATATTTAGTCGATAACTTGTCTAGGTGCGCAGAAACAACTTGTTGTGCAATCGACTGTATATTCATGCGGGGGTACCTGTCATTGTAGTGTGTCGATGAAGATGAGTGCAAATGGTGGCATAGATGTCGTCGTCAACATAGATTAGATGAATGTAATAGACGCAATAGTCCACAACGCATACTCCGCAATACTAATTGCTAATATACACATGACAGGAGCTCTCTTAGTCAGAGTGAGGTGGGCCCATCTACAAAGGCCGATGAGACTGCTACTCACTCGCCTCGTGGTAGACTAGGGATCACACGAGATAGTATCTG
>PVYJ01005772.1:24815-40748 GCA_002995095.1 Rhizopogon sp. AM-2018a | reverse complement strand
TCATGATGAATGTATTAATTTCTAGTTGATCAAGTTTTAGGGTATTGTGGACATTCTCGAGACTCGGGCTCTCGCAACGAACTTCCACCCAGGTAGAAATTCATGTACTATCAAAACATGCGAATTGAACTGATCCAAATAGCGAATATAATGATATTTTAGATCCTTTGGATGGAAGGACATCCCAGATAGAAGATGGAAAAAGTATCAGCAAGACGGGCGAAAACAAGGGAAGCGATGGGGCAAGAAAAGTGAAAGAGCAAGAACAAGGTATATTGCCTTTCCCAAGCGTGGTAGGCGATCATTCAATAGTCACCTTCCTCTTCAGCGTCTGCAGAGTCTGTACCGACCTCTTCGTAGTCCTTCTCCAGTGCTGCCAAATCTTCGCGAGCCTCGGAGAACTCACCCTGCAAACGAAGTGTGAACAAGCAGAAGACACGTCGAATAGTATACATACCTCTTCCATACCCTCACCAACATACCAGTGAACAAACGCACGCTTGGAGTACATCAAGTCAAACTTGTAGTCTGAAAATCGTCTTCAACACTCCACTCCGAGTAGACAGTATTGAAAATAATTACCTAACCGGTTCCACGCGACAGAGATGGCCGTCGTGCTGTACGAATGCAAATAAGTAGAAGTCTACAGTCTAGCAAATATTCCCACTTTGAGAGCATGCACAGACTACGGGAGGTCTTTGCAAGGTCACCGCCAGGGATAGAAACGGCAGGCTCGTTGCAAATACCCAGCTAATAAGGGCTATCAGTCTAGTTTGTCACACAAAGCTAGGGACAACACAATACCTTGAAACCAGTCGGGCACCAGTCAACGAATTGGATGGTACGCTTGGTCTTGATGCTGGCAACGGCGGCCTGAACGTCCTTGGGCACGACATCACCACGGTAAAGTAAGGCGCAAGCCACTGTCCAAAGATGAGATAGGTTCATAGAAGGGCCATGAAATACGTACTGTATTTTCCATCTTTGGGGTCGCATTTCACCTGAAATCACGTGAGCAAATCATGACTCGAAGGACGACGCGACCATACCATCTGATGTCCAGTCTCAAAGCAAGAGAAGGTCATTTCGTTGACGGAGTTCTGTTCATGGGTGGCCTTCTCAGCGGATAGAAGAGGAGCATATGTTGCTAGCGGGAAATGGATACGAGGGAAGCTGTAGCGATTTCAAGAATTGTTTTTGGCATGGGAAATGCGATAGTACTCACGGAACCAAGTTGGTTTGGAATTCGTTAAGGTCAACATTCAATGAACCATCGAAGCGAAGCGAAGCGGTGATCGATGAGACAACTTGAGCAATCAATCGGTTAAGGTTGGTGAAGCTGGGCAGAGAGACACCAAGGTTCTTCTTGCAGATGTCATAGATAGCCTCGTTGTCAACCTGGACAGTGCAGTGAGTACAACATAACGGAAGAGTAATGAGAAGACCAACCATGAAAGAACAATCAGAATGCTCAAGAGTCGTGTGGGTGGTCAGAATAGAGTTGTAAGGCTCCACTATCGAACTCGACAACTGGGGTGCAGGGTAAACACAGAACTCGAGCTTCGACTTCTTGCCATAATCCGTAGAAAGACGCTCCAAGAGGAGGGCGCCAAAACCAGATCCAGTACCTCCACCAAACGAGTGGAACACGAAAAATCCTTGCAATCCTGAGCAGTTATCGGCCAAGCGACGAATCTTGTCCATAACTGGGTCAATCAACTCCTTTCCGACTGTGTAATGACCACGAGCATCTAGAAAGCGCGCAGCCGTCAGCCGCCGATAACTGATGAGCGAGTTTGCGACGCACAGTTGTTCGCTGCATCCTCCTTGCCAGTGACCATGGTCTCCGGGTGGAACAGAGACCTGTAAGGACCTGTCCTGACCTCATCTATAACTCCAGGCTCCAAATCAATGTAAAGGGAACGGGGGACATATTTCCCTGAACCAGTCTCGGAGAAGAACGTGGAGAACCCATGGTCAGTCTTGTGGGACTCATCAATGACGCGACCATCGGGCTATGTATTGAGATGTCAGATAGGAATGTATTCTGATGAGACGACGCGAACGCACGCTCAAGCCATGTTCTAGAGTGTAAAGCTCCCCTGCTTAACGTTAGGACGACCCTTGCTGCGACTTCAAAAGGCACTCACAGCAGGCATTGCCAATCTGAACACCAGCCTGACCGACATGAAGAGAGATGACTTCACGCATGATGAATCGTTAAAAAGGAACTGATTCGGATGGCTTTATCGTGAAGGGAGGAAACAGAAGTAACCCAAATTATGTTTTCCAACTTTAAGTCATCAAAATTTCATGGACGAAAGTCTCATTATAGAAATATCGTGGCGGAGCCCTCCGGTTGACCCACGGGCGCTCCGCACCCGAGACTTCCAATGACTTCCAACATCAAGATGACGGAACGCCGTTCTGACAGTATTAAGTTTGCCATGCGCATAAGGCATAGTACCAATTTCGACCTCCATTCAGACGATACGAAATAGACGAGAAAAAGAAATTCATGTTCCAAGGTAAAGTGCGTCGTGAAAACCTCGAGGACAAGTGGATATCAATGGAGGTATACGTAAATCATGATGGCGATGTAAAGAAATTATAGGCGAGAACTAACTGTGACAAAGGGAGAAATAAGTGCATCTAGTACTCGCCAGCTTCCTCAACATCAGCGGAATCAATGCCGACCTCCTCGTAGTCCTTTTCGAGGGCGGCAAGATCCTCGCGAGCTTCCGAGAACTCACCCTCCTCCATCCCTTCACCAACGTACCAGTGAACAAACGCGCGCTTCGAGTACAGGAGATCGAATTTGTGGTCGAGACGACTCCATGCGGTTGAGATGGCAGTGGTGTTCGACAACATACACATGCTGCGAGACACCTTGGCAAGATCGCCGCCAGGAATGTGAGCAGGTGGCTCATTGCAGATACCAATTTTGAAACCAGTAGGACACCAGTCAACAAATTGGATGGTGCGCTTGGTCTTGATGACGCTAACTGCTGTGTTAACATCCTTGGGCACGACGTCGCCACGGTAGAGGAGAGCACAAGCCACTGTAGCTGTGTGAGTCACGCATCACCCCCGATTGAGAATGACCCTTACTGTATTTGCCTTCTCGGGGATCGCACTTCACCATCTGGCTGCCAGTCTCAAAGCAGGAGAAGGTCATGTCGGCAACAGAGTTCTGCTCATGGTGTGCCTTCTCTGCCGAGATAATAGGTGCAAAGGTAGCAAGAGGGAAATGAATGCGCGGGAAACTAGAAAACAATAGATCAATGGGGAAACATGGCATGAAGAGGGATTGCACTCACGGAACAAGATTGGTCTGGAACTCGTTCAAATCAACGTTCAATGAGCCATCGAAGCGAAGAGATGCCGTTATTGATGAAACAACTTGGGCAATCAGCCGGTTGAGATTGGTAAAGCCGGGGGAAGAGATGTTGAGATTCTTCTTGCAGATATCGTAAATTGCCTCGTTGTCGACCTGTGTATTTCAAATAAGAAAATTGTACAGTACAAATAAACTCGTAAACTCGCCATGAATGAACAGTCAGAGTGCTCAAGAGTAGTGTGCGTCGTCAACACAGAGTTGTAGGGTTCAACCACCGAGTTAGCCATGGTTGGAGCAGGGTACACGCTGAACTCGAGCTTTGACTTTTTACCGTAGTCGGTTGAGAGACGCTCCAAGATGAGAGCACCAAAACCAGACCCAGTTCCACCACCAAAGGAGTGGAAAACAAAGAAGCCTTGCAGACCCTTGCAGTTGTCTGCAAGACGACGGATCTTGTCCATCACGACATCGATCTGTTCTTTGCCGATAGTGTAGTGACCACGGGCGTCTAAGGCATATCAGATATGGGCAACTACATCTCGAATTGATACCGACGAAGGACTCACAGTTACTAGCGGCATCTTCCTTGCCAGTGACAAGGGTCTCTGGGTGGAAAAGGCTCCTGTAAGTGCCTGTCCTAACCTCGTCGATCACATTCGGTTCCAGATCGATGTAGAGCGACCGGGGGACGTGCTTGCCCGAGGACGTCTCCGAGAAGAAAGTGCTGAAGCCATCATCGTTAGCAGAAGGAGAACCTTCGATCAGACGACCGTCAGGCTAAGATTAGATTTTGAGTAAAGTGATTGACGCGATATGTCTAGGAGGGATAATTACGCTGAGACCGTGTTCAACGGTGTACAACTCCCCTGTAAAGATTTGTAGTCAACATCGATACATAACAAGGTCAAATCTAGGGGATATGTATGGGGCCAACACGCGTCGAAAGTTGAAATCCAGGTAACAAAGGTGGTTCACAGGACGAAGATGACGGGATACTTACAACAGGCATTTCCGATTTGAACTCCTGCTTGGCCGACGTGGACAGAGATGACTTCACGCATTATTTCTGGAAGATTTGGACTTGAAGAGTAGTAAAATTGTATATCAGGATCATAGACACGGAAAGACGCGTCAAAAAAACTCACTGGGATGAAACGGGAGGCTATGATGGGGAGATAGTCCAGAAGCTCAAGAAAGGGCGCAGGGTTAAAAAGTGCGACAAACACATGGCGCTTACTTAAGCCTGTTATTCCCACGCCTCCTCGCACCTGCCCACAAATGTACGTCTAAGTTACAATAAGTAAATACATATCCGCGAACATGTGTTGTCCACCCGAGCCTCCATCAAACCTTGGACCCCTCTACTGTATCCGATTTCACAGTGCTAGCAGCCTTATCTCCAGCTTTCATGGGTGCATTTCTTACGCCTCGCGTTTCGTCCATAGCTTTCGCCGAGCTCTTACGCATGAAGTAGCTGGAAGTAATTCATTAACGTCTGACGTGCGGACAACCAAAATATATCTTACCTCACAATGGACTGCCACAATCTCAGTCCGTGCATGCACCGTAAACCACTGTGCACCTGCTGCTCTGAAACCGACTGCCTCGGAGGCCGGAATGGGTCATCACTGGGATCAAATGCAGCACGGATAACGTCCACTAGTTTCACTCTCGGAATAGTCCTATGTGTTGCTGGTGCCGTGTGGTAAATGCTCTTCTTAAGTAGAGCAATCGCCTCAGGCTGAAAATGGTCAGCAACCATACTTGACAATGTTCAATGCCTGCTTACTGTGTCTCGTCTTCCAGCGATCGCCGTAGGCGGTGGCCGTTCATCTGCCAGGTCTAATGGGCCCCATCTTCTATCCTCTTGAATAGCTTTCTTTGGTGAAGCCACTGTTGTTGAACTCGATCTCTCGACCGTCGGCCTATCCGCAAGGCCATCGCCCTCCCTCACCAGCAAGAGGCCTTGTTCCCTTGCGCTCTTGATCATTGAATCGGCCTTCGCTTTATAAAATTTCCTTTTGTTGATTACCTTAGTTGCGCGATACTTGAAACGCCTGTCCCACTCCTCTTGGCCTTCCAGCCACTTGAAAAGAGTATCTTCTTTAATGATGCCAATCTCTGATGGCCTAAGCCTCAGAGCTGAAATATCCTCTTTCGGTTCCATCGAGCGTACTCGACCATGGACATCCACGCGCTCGCGAATCATCAGGATATTGGATATGTCTCCCTATCACAAACTGAGCGTTAGTCAATAGTAAGGCGCCAGCCTGGGGTATCTCTCACCAAACAGTCATTTTTGGCATGCGATGGTACCTCATCACTAGGCCTTGGCTCGACCTCGCCGAGTTCAACTCCTTGTGCAGTGTTCTCTTCATCCTTTGCATAAATGAGGATGCCAGACTCAGCAGATTCCAAAAGATGCCCTGGAGCCGTAGGCGAGAGTTGCGAGGGCTTGGACTTCTCGATCGCTTTATCTTTTGTTATAGGTGTTTTCTCCCTCTCAACATTGGGCTTGACTTCCGTGGATGGTCGATACAATTCAGGGAAAGGGTTTCGGTCAAGGTGCTCCGCCGAATGTTGAGTGACATGATTCACAAACTCCGCAATAGAACGGTAGGCATATTTCGCCTTTTCGGCTCGTCAGCAATCGAGACACAAAGTAATAGATATCTTACACTGTCCGTGAAAGTGAAGACTGTCAACACATGGCACATTCCTGTAGCCTTGATTTCAGTAGACTGTTCCGAAGGTAGACGAGCAACTTACCATCATATACCTGTAGATGGACCTTGGTAGGCGTAGTAAATTTATGTGCGTTCTCTTTCTGCCTCCATCCATCTCTGATTACACCCTCCCGTGCAGGATACTCAGCTGGATTGGCTGCCTTATGCGCTAGGTAGATGATTTCGTCGCGAAGCACCTCCCCATCACCGGCCAAGATATACAACGGACAGAGGTTGCCTAATGAGCCCTGAAGGATAGGTGAGACTAGAGGGTGCGACAATTGCCTAGGCGCACAATAACCGTCAACGAACGTAAGAACGGTATTCAGAGACGTCTCACTCTGTGGTAGCATAATGCTGGATCTGCGACCGCAATTCTAGCGGAGTACCTCCAGGATGTTTCATGAGCACCTTTGGTGGTCTGGGCTCCCAAAAATCGATGTTGTCTAGATCAGGGATCGTAGACACCAAACTAGGCCCGCGTCCACTATCCTTGGTGATGCCATCCACAAGCATCGTGCTACTCGTGTTTCTGTTCTGATCCCGATTTTGACTTTGCCCTCTGCCAGCGGGATCATCCACAACACCATCCCTACTACGCTCAAGCGGCAGTGCTTCCTCCTGAGACTCCACGTGGACAGATGTAGCACTCCTCAGTGTTTCCTGCTTGGAACCAGCGGGCGCGGAATCATCGTGCCTCTCAGCATCAGTAGGAAGAACCTGGGAGGATTCCGTTGCAGCATGTTTATCAGGCCAAAGAGTATCCGCTTGACCAGGCTTCGGCAATGTATTCAGGCGTGTAGGGGCAACGCGCCCGCCTTCCATAATTGGATCCATTGGCCACAACACGGAGGGTTTGCTCAAGAATCCATGGGGAGGTATGATATCCTATTGTTGAATCAGAAAGGAAGCTCCTGCGCCACGCTGAAAACTTACAGTAGCCGTATTCGTATGAATACTAGGAAAGCTATGTGTCAAATCTACCCAGGGGCTAATGAGCACTGCTCCCGAAGGTAACGGCTGACCCAAGTCGCGCAGTATAGTGAGCATCGTGAGACATAGTGCGCCACCCGCGGAATCGCCAGCGAAGACAATTTTTGAAGGTGGTATAGGTTTATGAGGAGCATCGGGAGGTGGTTGAATCAAATAAAGATCTGCATATAAGAGAAACTTAAACTCGGTCCTCATAATTTCGATTTCAGAGCTGATCGGTGGTCACTCACATGCTGCAAGGATGTCATGTATGGGGCATGGCCATGGGTATTGTGGTGCTTTACTGGAGGGATAGAAAATATAATATGAAAACCAGAAAAGTGTCGGCGCCTACCGATAGTTGACGGCAAACGCACGCCCCCTAATTTTACGTGCTTGGAGGGAATAAGTAAAGATGCCAGAGTAATTCGGGTAACCGTACCGTATCTGATGATTTGGTAACGATGGGTATCTAACGACCATGTTAAGTGCGGATGTATAATGCAGATTGATATTTACTGATGGACCCCCAAAAGTATCCGCCTCCATGAATGTAAAACTTTGGTCACGTCAATCAGGGAGTAAAAAGAAAACCGATAAACTTACCATCGTGGTCTCTAACTGCTCCATCATTGTTATGACCTTCTCCGCCTCACTATACTTCCTCGTAGCATCTAAGTGCACACTTTCGGGTCGCAAGTGCGACTTTTCGGCAATCCACTCAGCATCAATACCGTCTAAACCACGAACTTGCCACCACTTTTCGCCTCCAACAACTAGTTTGAGGTCTTCAGGCCCGAACCATTGTATCAGGAGGTCTGCAGCCTGGTTGCATGAACGAAGCGGGATGCGCACAGGAGCGACAGCAGCCCAAGGAGGAGCAGGTACATGGGTATTCGTACTAATGGCGATCAATAGAGAACCTGGCGCAGATAATTTGCGCCCTTACAATGCTTGTAGAGATTCTACTGTATTCTTCGTGCCCAGAAGAATGAAAGATTTAACGATATGGAATGCTCTGAAATGAATGTAATGAGTAATAAATATGTTGGATGCGATGAGACGTACTCGTCAAAGAGAATGTCATCTGTGGCCTCTTCCTTATTATCTCCATCCTTCAACTTCCTTGCTTTCCGTCTCCCATGAGTATAGAAGGTCTTGATGACGGCTAAAGCCACATAAATGATAACTCGTTCAGAACAGAACGTTCAACATACTCGGAGTAATATGGGTTGCTGCTGAAAATGTAGAGACTGTCATTGTGGGTGAAGAGCAACCTGGGGAAAAGTGAAAGCATGAGTCAAGGGCATGCTGCTTCACATGCGGCACCACTGAATATTTGACACGCCTTGCTATCTGAGTCCCCACTGTGACGTCAGGGATTTAGAAATGAGCAGAAATAACTGTTGATGTTCACAGTCAGATCTTCCGAGCTATTCGCAACACCAAGTGAGAGCTTTTAGAAAGAAACGTTGGATGAACGCTGAGTACCTGCCACTGGGGTACTAGGCACAGACACATGACTTATGACCGACGCTGTCTACTACTTATGTGCAATTAAGCTTGGTAAGTAGGTTGCCATGCTTAAGTCATATCCAGTAGAAATTCGTACATGCATGGTGCAGATATCTGATCGCTGGATGATGTCGATGCCTTAGTATCCAAAGGACATAAGCGAACGCCGAACCCTCGCGATCGCGAGAAACGGGTTGTTGTCCAAAGCCTTTAGAAATAAACAAAGCGGCACTTCCATTTTGGTCACTCACATTCAAGTTCACTGCCAGTGGTGGACCACTAGTACTGTCTTTTCGTTACTCTTTTCCTAAGAGTTTCAGCTAACAAATTGCAAGTAACTTGTGTCCATTAGGACAAATGATTACATTCACGCCTCTTTCTGGTTCCGCACACTCATCTCGAACGGTTCCGCTTGCATACTTGCTGCAAGTTGACGATATTCGTATTCTTTTGGATTGCGGATCTCCTGACTGGAATCCGGAGGATATCGAAACAGTACAATCTGAGTCGGGTGATGAATTGACGATTTATCCTTGGAAAGAGTATTGTGACACTTTGAGAAAGTGAGTTGTCCGATGATATGCGACCTACACGACCTAACGTCACCCAGGTATGCTCCAGATATTGACTTGATTCTGCTATCTCATGGCGACCTTGCGCATTCGGGCTTGTATGCATATGCATACTGCCACTGGGATCTCCGAGCACCTTGCTATACCACACTTCCAGTTCAGGCAACAGCCCGCATTGCAACAATGGAAGACGTAGAAGGAATTCGAGATGAGCAGGAAGTTGACGTTATTGAGGAGGAAGGCAACGAGTCTGCGGTTGCTGAAGAGACAGAGAGCATGGAGCGACGTTCTCCAAATCTGAAAAAGGAGCCCAAGAAATTTGTCGCTACCGTTCAAGAGGTGCACGAAGCATTCGATGCGGTGAATACGCTAAGATACTCCCAGCCTACTCATTTGCAAGGTACCTTGACCTGCATCAATCATGAGCTAAACATTGAGATTCTCAACTTGCAGGAAAGTGTCAAGGCCTGACTATTACGCCATTCGCAGCTGGGCACACGTTGGGTGGAACAATATGGAAGATACGATCGCCTTCTGCTGGAACCATCCTCTATGCTGTGAACTTGAATCACATGCGCGAGCGACATATAGATGGCACAGTCCTTTACCGTCCCGCAGCAGGAGGTGTCTTTGAACCACTTGCCCGACCGGATCTCTTCATCACAGATGCCGACCGCGCAAACGTTATCACGAGTAGAAGAAAGGATCGCGATGCCTCTTTGTTAGGTTCGATTTTTTTCCCATCTTGAATGGGTTCATGCTGATATCTTTGGTGGAAAGATACTATAAGTGCAACATTGTCGACGCATTCTCTCTTACTTCCTTGCGACTCGAGTACTCGTCTTCTGGAGCTCCTCGTACTACTTGATCAGCATTGGAAATATGCTGATTTCCGCTATCCTATATGTCTGTTGTCGCGTAATGGTCGTGAAATGCTGACCTTTGTTCGAAGTATGATGGAGTGGCTTGGTGGGACAGTGAGTAAAGAAGATGTTGGTGTTGACGGAAGTGGACGAACAGGAGGTACTAGGAGAAGACGTGGTGACGAAGATGCGGACGACGAAGCGCTGGGAGCTTTTGCATTGCGCTTCAGGTAGGTGAAACTTGAAACTAGGAGGTGAAGGACTAAATTTACCGTTTACAGGTACCTGGAGTTCTTTCCCAATCCCCAATCCCTTCTGCAAACTTATCCTTCCAATAAGCCAAAGCTGATCCTTGCTGTCCCTGCCTCACTTTCACATGGACCATCACGACTACTATTCTCTGATTTCGCCGCGGTTCCAGGCAACGTAATTCTCTTGACTAGTCGTGGCGAAGAGGGCACGCTAGGGCGTATCCTTTTTGATAAATGGAATAACTCTCAGAGAGTAGATGACAAGTGGGACAAAGGCAAAATTGGCAGTAATATTATGATGGATGGAACAATGGCATTGAAGGTAACTTTGCATGCTTTATATATGACGCATTTCTGATTCTATTTATCATCAGATAAACTCCAAGGTTCCACTTCAAGGGGCGGAGTTGGAAGCCTTCCTTGCCAAGGAAAAGGCGGTGAAGGACAGGGAGGCTGCTCATCAAGCATCTATGGCCCGCAATCAACGCATACTAGAAGCGGACGAAGATGAGAGCGACGAGGATTCGGACTCGGACTCGGAGGAAGAAGACGAAGTCGAACGCGCACTGGATGAAAGTCAAATGGATATCGACGAAACCTCCGATCCTGCAAATGGGTCGCGGCGGAAACGAAAGATTTCCAAAAACGAGGATGATGCCGACTGGGGGCTTGACATGGATGAAGGATTAACGAAGCAGCTGCTCTCCTTCGATATTTACCTTAAGGGAAACGTATCCAAAGCGACATCATTTTTCAAGAGCGCTGGTGGCCAGACTCACCGCTTCCGTATGTTTCCCTACGTAGAGAAGAAACGGAGGGTGGACGAGTATGGCGAAACCATCGATGTTGGCATGTGGCTCAGGAAAGGAAAAGTGCTCGAGAATGAAGCGGATGATGAGGGAGGCAGGGAGGCAAGACGTAATCAGGCTGAGGGTGAAGCTGAGGTAAAAACTTCACTTGGAATGCATAATCAATTTACTGACAAACCTGATGTAAGGCCCCTCGGGAACCTCCTTCGAAGTTCGTCACTTCAGAGGTTGAGATACAGCTTGCTTGTCGGCTTTTCTTTATTGATATGGAAGGTCTCAACGATGGTCGCGCGTTAAAGATGATCGTGCCCCAGGTCAATCCTAGAAAGATGGTCAGTAATTGTATGATCTTGACCTTGCTATGCTAAGCATCCTTGATGGCAGATTATCGTCCATGCTCAGGCTGCGGCTGCCGAAGCTCTCATCGAAAGTTGTGCGAACATCCGATCCATGACGAAAGATATATGGGCTCCGTCTGTCGGAGAAACGGTGCAGATAGGACAGCACACGAATAGCTTCTCGATATCGTTGAGCGACGAGCTATTGAGCACTATTAAAATGTCAAGGGTAAGTTTGTTGCTCCAAGCTCGAGTCCATGGTGAATGAATGTTTGGTAGTTTGAAGACAATGAAGTGGGTTATGTGACCGGGCGCGTCGCGAGCCATTTCAGCTCTACGATACCCATCTTGGAACCCTCGGGGCCAGCGATACCGGCCCCAGATGCAAACGTACTTCGTGCCCCACGAATACTGGGTTCCCGGACACCTCAGATTTTACCGCGGTCAACGATGATAGGGGAGCTCAAGCTGACTGCGCTCAAAAGTCGACTAGCATCAGTCGGTGTTCAAGCTGAATTGGTTGGCGAGGGTGTACTCATTTGTGGCGCTGGTGCAAGACGGGATCAATCCTCCAGTTCTTTGCAGGAGACGGTTGCCGTCCGAAAAACAGGCCGAGGGAGAGTAGAGTTGGAAGGTAACGTTTCTGACATATACTATGTTGTACGCAAAGAGATCTATAATCTACATGCCTTGGTAGCAACATAATGTACCGGTGCTACGTCTGTAATTCATCTCCAGTCGTTGAAAACGCAACACTGTATTATTGTGCACATACAAAGACGTCTATAATCTGCATAGGTCTGAATATTCTGTTATGAACCGTGGTACTGAAATTCGATCTATCGGTCGAGCGTATTGCATAAGCCAAACGCGAGAGCTCGTTTACATTCCCTTTCCAGCATCTTCTTTCAAACTGGCAATGCGATTGAGTACCAAATAATCGCCCTGCCTCCGTCCTGGAGTAACATCCGACGGCTCCTCCAGAGCACCCATGCGAGAGTCAGAATCCACTGCAAGGTACGCGACTCGCAGACCTTGGAATCGTACACACTCCTTTCCGACAAGCTGCTCCGGCATGACATCAGGAGTGCCTTTTTCGTGGGCGGCTGCACCTGGGATTGCTTTAGCTTTTTCTGCTCTAGCCCGAGCCTCCTCGAGGGCATCCGCGACAGACCGCTTGGCAAGCGACCAGAAGCTGACTTCAACCAGGGCGCCCTTGATGACTTCCATGCTGTCAGGGTTGATGTCGGCCTTGAAATCAGGAACGGCCGCAAGCGGGTTATCGCTATTGAATAGGGGGTAAAATATTCTTGTTTCGTCGACGCGAACGGGGCTTCCGGAAGGTGCATGTTCTGCGACCCACTGAATATATGCCTTTGGCTTCGGAGCAGAGCCAGAATCCTCGAGACGACAGAATACCTCTGTCACCTCGCCGGTGGCGGAATCAGTCTTATACGATGTACATGTAATTGGGTAAGGTGCTTGGAAAAGGCCGACACTCTTTCCAGGTGCAAGACGGAAGTAGTCCTTTGAGTCTTCCAACCTGAAGTCGTCGGAGTCAATGTAAATCGTGTGGGTAAAAGGAATCTGTGAAGATCCGAGCTGTGGGTTCTTTGGATGGAATGGTTTGTCTACCATCACGAGGTAGTCTTCGGGAACGTTCTCAATAGTGACTTTGAGAGGACGGAGGACCATGAAGAGTCGTGGTGCACTGCCTTCCAGGTATTGCCTCACAGTCTGTTCAAAGCGCGCAATTTGGATGTTGGAGGCAGCCGTTGAGACACCCAACGAGCTGACAAAGGACAAAATCGCGCCCGGAGGTACGCCTCGTCTCCTAAGGGCAATGAGGGTGTAGAGGCGAGGATCATCCCACCCGCTAACGTAGCCTTCATCTACTAGCTGGAGAATTTTTCTTTTCGAGTTGATCGTCCCTTGAAGATTAAGGCGACCAAATTCTGATTGCCTCGGTTTGTACACATCCAGGGCGTCACAAAGCCACTCGTATGACTGACGTGAAGCAATGAATTCCGTAGTGCAGAGGGAATGGCTGGATTTTAAAAATATTAACGATCAGAAAATGCAAGGACGCTGCAGAACTCACGAGATATTCTCAAAGCTATCCACGAGGCAATGTGTATAATCGTACGTAGGATATATCTTCCATTTATCCAAGGTGCGATGGTGGCTTGCGTTCAAAACACGGTACGCCGTAAGATCCCACATCTGCGGGTTACCATCCGTCAGATCCATTTTCATCCGGAGATTGGCTTCCTTGGGTCGATAGTAGCCATCTCTCATTCTTATGAACTCGTCTAACGATTCTTGAATTGGCCGTGTTCTGTGCACGCAGGCTTTGGGAGCTGCTAACTTCTCGCCTCTGTCAGCTTTGATTTGTTCCTCTGTGGAACAGTTCACGTTCAACGGATAGTCGTCATAAGCGAAAACATATATACACTCACGAGTGCAATGACAGACATAAGCTTTGTCGCGCTTGATAAGCTCGATGGCGAGATCGTACAGCTGATCAAAGTAATCACTGGAGTACGTTATCTTCCAAGGTTCAAAGCCAAGCCAACGGACGACCTCAATAATGCTCTCAAAATATCTAGCCTCTTCTTTTTCCGGGTTGGTATCATCAAAGCGCAAGTAACACTTCCCTCCATGGTGTGCAGCATAACCGAAGTTCACGAAGATAGCCTTGGAATGACCAATGTGCAGATAGCCGTTGGGTTCAGGCGGGAACCGTGTCCAGACTTGTCCCACAGTAGCGCGCAGGTGCTGCTCACGAAGTTCGGGACTGGTCTGGGGGTTTCCTCCTGGTTTATGCAATGCGCCTAAGAAGCCCTCTTCGAAAACGGTTCTTCTACCAGCACTGGACCCAGGATCAACGTCTGATGTCGTTGCCTGTGGGTTTTTCTCTTTCTTAGGGTCCTGTACATTGGAATTAAAGGGCAATAAACCAGGATGGAAAGGAAGTAGCTCACCTTAGCTTTCGGCTTCGCGGTCTCCTTCGCGCCAAAAGTTTCCGTGAACGCCTTCTCGACGGCGTTCTTAACTTCAAGGGGGTTCGCCCATCGAAGAGCTGGGCTGGCCTTGACTCCACTAATAACGGAGCCAAGATTAGGCCAGCCAGTGACAGCATTCTCGCGGATATAACTCATTACTGAGCTATACAGCTCTTCGGAGGTAATGCTGAACCCTGGCAACATTCGATTGGTACAGTGATGGTACATCGTGATGACCGTATCTCACCAACACCACATTCTATATCAAATTCAGTCTCGTTGATAGGTGCGTGGTGTGTCTCGAAGTACTTGACAGCAGCTGCACATAAGATCGGCCACCGATTGATGAAACGTACTAAGACAAAACTCACCGTTGACTTGATCAACAGATTTCAGCTTCCCCTGCAAGATCGCTTTGATTGCGAAATCTTGTTCGTTAGGTTCTATAGATTCCGATTTAGCTAGCTGGCCAGCAAGCGCGGTGACGAGTGTGGCCTGCTTTTCGTCCAGGTGAGCTTCGGTAAGATCGTATGAAACGATCAGATTGCGAAGTGAACTAGCAATCCTGGCATTTTTCGCAGCTTCTGCAGCTTTAGCCTGGGTGAGACCTATAGACTTGAAGAGGGGAATATAAGTATCTGATGCAGTGCCAGATTGGGGAGGAGCCATAGATGATGGTCTTGGATGAGTTAGAGACAGATCCTACCGCCGTACCGTATGTTGCTTAGGAAAAATGTACAATGCAGTCAGTGGCCTGAGGCCCCGAGTGTAGACGAGGATGCGATAACTAGAAAGGTAGCTTTATCATACACCATCCGAGTCAGGTAATAGTATGACTCGATGACTTTCTTAACTCAGTGATGACTTGATCGGTAATTAATCGCGTTTCAGTGGGCTACGATGTCCCCGACGTCACCCACAAATTGTCGTTGTGGTGAGCCGTCTGGCTTCTTCCCGACTATACGGATTTCTATCTTCCTAGTCGCATTCCCGTCCACAAATGTGTCTACATCACCATCTATAAATGCCTCTGATAATTCCACAATCCTGTCCATTACTATGTGGGCAGCTTTCCGAGAAAAAAGCGGAAGTAAAGGGAAATCCGAGAACGAGGTATGTCGCGAGCGTACTGCCGCGAGACGCGAGTCAGACATGATATATCCAACGCCAGGAAACTCACTGATGGTCAGCACTCTCCGTTTCTCGGGCTCCCAGGCTTGCACTACATCGATCAGGCGCGCAAAATGATCCTTCCAGAGGCTAAACTTCTCAGAATTGATGACAAGCAACTGGGGCAAAGCATCATCTGATCCACGATGAGGAGGTGGGCAAGGGCCCGGTGAAGGGATCGGTTCCAGCCAAGGATCTAATATCAAGGCTTTATGCACAGGAATGGGTGCGCAAACGTCCTTAGGAGGATCCGTAGAAAGTATTGTGAACTGCTCAGTCTGGGTAAGTCACTGCACAGTATTTAAATATGCATCACTTGCAACAGTGGCTCCGCCGAATGAATGTCCAGCAAGGAGAACGTCTTTTTCACAT
>PVYJ01005772.1:0-17576 GCA_002995095.1 Rhizopogon sp. AM-2018a | reverse complement strand
ACTTGGCAAAGATAAAAATACTCTTGAGAATGTGAGAAAAAAATTATAATGTGCACTACTTGTCAATATGACAATCGTCAAGTCTCCCCATACACTGACTACTGAAGATGAGGAACAACATTTTCAAACAGCAAGTATGTGCGGCATCTGTCTGATGTCACAAGGCAAAGCTTACCCGACGACCCCGACTTCAGCCCTTACTGTTAAAAGCTCTTACATATTTGTGCAAGAAAAAGGTGAGTCCGAACGAAGAGGTGTCGTTTCATTACGAAAAGTTTGGTGGGCAGATAGCCAGAAGAGGTTAGTTACCACTAGCTTGTCAATCTTGCTGACTCTTGCCCTAAAGAGCATGGAGATCTCCAAGTTCTTCTGTTCCTCCAAGTTCCACCAGGAAGTAAGCTAACGCCGATGTATTAGGTCATGAATCAAGTGTGGTCAAGCAATCTAACCGCTGCAGGACGGTCCGTTGGATCGCAACAAGACGCCGCAAGTCCACTCGTCCTTCCATTGATGGCAACACCACCTGGTGTCATCGTTTTTCATCATCCTCGCTGTCGTCATCGTCACCGTCCTTGCCACCGCCACCGCCACCCCCCCGGATGAAGCTGCGTGTTCCATACTGCATCAGGATTTATCGTTAATTTGCCTGAGCAAATGCATGTTAATGAGGTTGTCGTTAACTATAAAGTGTACCATTGGAGTCTTCGAAATGCTTCTGATTCCAGTACGGCCTCCACCGCTCTGACAATAGGCCGACGAGTTTCATTGTGTCATAGTATAGTTGGGCCCAAGGATCATGGCATACTTGAATCCCATCTCAAAAAATCTAAATGATATTCCTCCTTCAGTTCAGAAAGAGGGAAACCTTACCGTGCAGGCCATCGACCGAGTATCACTGCACAAGTCCCACTCCTTTTCGATTTGATCATTAGATAGCTCGTAGGAAGCCAACTTGAGAGCCTAGATGTCATATGATATTTCTGAGAAGGGGCATTAATCCTGCAACCAGAACGCTGGCATTCGTATTCGAGTTAGTTGACAGTTATCATAAAGACAGGCCGACAAACCAACACCAAAATCAATGATCTGCGGAACCAAATGCACACTTAGTTCCTCCAGAACATATTTAGGTAGATATGTCGTTTCAAAGGTGTCGGTCGACACAAGATACTTGGGAAAAGAATCGATTTGTCTCGTGGCACTACGCGCTGTCTATGTCATAAGATGGTTGGTAACTTACAATTGCGCCGAACTCTTTATAAGCCATGCTCAGCCGAACACTAATATTAGTCATATGCCTGATATAGTAGATGGTTCCCATGCGATTGAAAGGCTCCCTGGCCTCAGACCTGCAAGGTGCCGATTTCGTTCTGACCAGGTATGCCACCAGCCAGGACTTCAAGAGTCTTCTATCGCCTGAATTCCCCGTCTCAATCCACCACTTCTCTATCAGAGAACGAAGATGACGATATAAACAAGTCTTTGTTTTTTGGAGGCCAAGGTTCCTCCGTAGTCTCACCCGCTCAATGGGCTTCTCGCCCCCACCACTTGTCAGACGGTGTCATCGTCTCCCACTCTCCCATGTCTCAACTCCCTCCAGAGGTCCTCATTCATATCTTGAAACATCTTCATACTCCCCGGGACCTCTATCATTCCTTACTTGTGTCGCGCTCATGGTGCGAGTGCTCTGTTGAGCTCCTGTGGCACCGCCCTACCTTCACCAGGCTTTCGACCCTCGTCAAAATGATGAGGGTCCTCAGCCGTGGCGACCAGACATTTACCTACAGTCGCTTCATCCGCCGTCTTAACTTCCTTTTCCTCGGCGCTGACCTCACCGATGCCCTTTTCTGCCGCTTAGCCCAGTGCGACCACTTGGAGCGCTTGACTCTTGTCAATTGTAGCTCTATCTCCGAAGATGCCCTTCTTCGCGTACTGCCTTGCCTCCAAAATCTTGTCGCCCTTGATCTTACAGGAGTGATCGAATCTTCCGATCAGGTCATTGTTGGCCTGGCATCAGCTGCCAGGCGCCTTCAGGGCATCAATCTCGCGGGATGCAAACAGGTTACCGATACTGGCATATATGCGCTAGCATCCAACTGTCCACTTCTTCGTCGCGTCAAACTTAGTGGCGTTGATCAAGTTACTGATGGACCTGTTTCAGCTTTAGCCAAGTCATGCCCCCTCCTGTTGGAAATTGACTTGAATAATTGCAAGCGCATTACCGATATCTCTGTGCGCGACATATGGACCTACTCTACGCATATGCGTGAAATGAGGCTGTCGCAGTGTGTCGAGCTCACTGACGCCGCCTTCCCAGCCCCAGTCAAGCCTCAGGCTATACCGCGGAACAACCCTTTCCCAACTGCCCCTCAGAGTCAAGCCGAAGGGCTTCCGCCTTTGGAGATTCCAAGACCCTTGGACCACCTTCGTATGCTAGATTTGACTGGATGTGCCTTGATTACGGATGATGCTGTCGAAGGGATCATTTCCCAAGCCTCAAAAATACGGAACCTGGTTCTCTCTAAATGCATCCAATTGACGGATAGGACTGTGGAGAATATTTGCCTTCTCGGAAAGCATCTGCACTACTTGCATCTTGGACATGCGGCCAACATCTCAGATCGTTCCATTAAGACACTTGCACGCTGTTGCACTCGCTTGCGTTATGTTGACTTTGCCAGTGCGTCCTTTTTTTCCTTTACCATGAAATAATAGTTGATTCCGCAAAATAGATTGCGTCCTCCTGACTGACATGTCCGTCTTCGAGCTCTCCAGCCTGCCCAAACTCAGACGAATTGGCCTTGTTCGTGTCAGCAATCTGACAGACGAGGCAATATACGCTCTAGCTGAGCGGCACAGCACTCTAGAACGCATTCATCTATCTTATTGTGATCAAATATCGGTCATGGCTATTCACTTCCTGTTGCAAAAGCTCCACAAGCTCACTCATCTGAGCTTAACGGGAATTCCTTCTTTCAGAAAACCTGAGCTGCAGCAGTTCTGTCGCCCACCTCCACAGGTCAGTCATGCAGATATTGTGTTTAATTAGTGATTGATAGCCCTTCAGGAATTCAATATGAGCCAAAGAATGGCATTTTGTGTCTATTCGGGCAGTGGCGTTGCTAAACTCAGAGGCTTCCTGACCGACTTATTCAATACGATCACGGACGACATGAATGCCGACGATGATGAGACGGAATACGACGACGACTTTGACGAAGGATTTGTAGAAGGTGCGCTGGATGCAGATATGGAGGGGGGGATGGATGGTGATCTTGACGAAGACTTTATGCATGATGGAAGATACCACTTCAACACGCCTCAACCAGCCCCGTCTACCTTCCGTGGGCCTCGTCCAGAATTCATAACCCCTATCTCACAGCATCCTGAGCTTGCGATGCAGCGAGAGCGTGATATGACATTGCGCCCAAGTCATGTCTCGGTTGCCTCAGTTCCAGCGCCATTTTCTCCTAACGGTCTGCAGCCGCCTGCGCCGTACGCTCTTAATCCGCAACCCCTTGCGGGGCCGTCCAATCCTGCCTTCAGGAGATCCCACTTTTTTGGATACCAGCCCGTTGTTGAGGCCTCCACTTCCCCGAGTCAGAGTGACATTGCATCCAATCGCAGTGCTGCTACAGCACAGTCGAGCGGAGCGGGCTTTTTCCGCACCTATCAGGAGTCAGCTTCTGGTAGAAGTAATGGAGCTCTGACGCCCGATTACAACTTTGCGGAGTTAGGTCATGGCCGGGGCACAGAGCATAATACTATCGACCATGTTGGTCCACTACCTTATCAGTTGGCAAGACACAGTTTTACCTCGACGACGTCATTCAGTGCCGCAGCCGGGCCATCAACACAGGGCATCGCCCAAGTGATGCACTCAGCAAATTTTGATTTTCGCCACGGGCAAAACTCCGAGCGTCATGATTTGGGGACGAACCGGACAGATACGGCGAACAGCTACTTCGTTGCCCCTGCCGCTGTGCCGTCCGATCACCTTGTGCCATGGCCACCCATGCACAGTGAGCCCTTCGCCTCATCCAGCAACCAGGAGTTGCACAATTCCGTTCAGGCTACTTTCCACTCTTCGACAGAGTTTCACGAGTCTGAAGGGAGAGGCAGGAGCGTCAAAAGAATACCATGGCCACCCATGCGCGGTGAGCCCTTGTACAACATCGCCCCATCCAGCAGTCAGGAGTTACATGATTCTGTTCATGCTACTTTCAACCCTTCCACAGAAGTTCGTGAGTCTGAAGGGAGAGGCCGTAGCGTCAGGAGAAGCCTTCGAAACACCTTCCATGCGGCTGAGCATTTTTTCTTCGGTCGCGGGTCGACGTCAAATGGACAAGTCCCTGAGTCGAATGTCCCAAACCCCTGGACCCAAGGGAGCGTAAATAACACTGGTGATGGGAGTAGTGGTCAGCCTCACTAAACGAGTGCTGAACAACCCGACGTCTGCGGTAAGCAGATTCACAAGTTCATGGCGAGCATGGACGGTACATATTTTTCTTCTCTAAAAACGCCACTACCGCTTTGTGTCTTGTAACAACATGGACCATCCATCTCCCATACCCGGAATATTTATTACCATTACGCCAGTTACCGATGTTGTTGTTCTTTTGCCTGTATCGATTATCACTGGGTTGTGTATGTTTAGTGATCGTGTAGAAAGTAGCACTTATTATTTAGATTGTTCTTGGTCAACAACGGGTCGTTCGATAGTCGACTATGTCTTACTACTAAGTATTATATATGTTGGGTCTGCCTACGTAGTCAGGTTAAGTCAGCTCTCACGATTGCAAATACTACATAGCCGCAATCAACTTACTTTTCTAGAAGTTGTTCCCTCTACTCTACCATACCATCAGGAAGCTGAGGAAAGTCCATCCTGAGATGAATATCCGCGCAGTTAGGGTACGCGCTGGCATCCTTCCAAGAGCGGGTGCTTGCTCATTTTCACTCAGGTCGAAGATCTTGCAGGTATGCAAGCCTGCAATCTACACAACCTGCCCGAGAACTATACAATGAAATACTGTGCGTCTCCTTCTCCTCGCTCATTCAGATTACCGAGATTGACAACATCTTGTGACCAGATCTATATCACGCACTATCCTGGCCTTCCCTTTCATACGTGGCCGAAGATCACAATGGACGAATTGTCGGTTATATTCTGGCAAAAATGTGCGTCAAACGTTCTCGTAGTCGACACTCTATGCTAATTGAATAGTAGGGAGGAGGTTGAGGAGCAAGATGGGCAGCCTGCAACTGACCATGTTCCGCATGGGCACGTCACTTCAATATCTGTCATGCGATCATATCGTCGACTTGGGCTAGCTAAGAAATTGATGCTTCAATCACGTAAAAATAGTTCTTTCTCTAGGCTAGAACGATGATTGACGCGTTTCTTCGATTCTAGAGGAGGCGATGAGCAGCATATACCGTGCTGCATTCGTGTCTCTCCACGTCCGCAAATCGAATCGTGCAGCCCTAAGTCTATATCGGGACACGCTGGGGTTTACCGTCAAGAATATTGAAGAGAAGTATTGTAAGTCTACCAGACAACTTCATCATATGGTCATTAAATCCCCCCTTTTTAGACGCAGACGGAGAGGACGCGTATGCTATGCAGCTCTCGTTCCCTCAATAATCCGACGAAACATCGGGCAGACAATAGTTTAGAGCTATATATTCGACATAACGAATAACTGTCATGCTTGCGGGCTACGGGTTTGCGTCACTTTCCACCTCATCGGGCAACGTGTCCTCCATTGCACCAGCAGCTTTAACATCCTTCCGAGACTCAGTATCATCATCCTCTGTAATGCCTCTAGCTGACATGACGGCTTCCCGAATGATCTTGGCCGTCTCGAGCCCCAATTGGTAGTAGCCATCATTAGATCTGGGATTGAACATGTTGGTGTGCGCTTGAATTTCATCTGCAGCTTGCGTATTTCTTGCAGGAAGAAAATGGGCAGCTATGGGAGATGTCCGAGGAGGAAGAATGGCGAATGTCCTCGGGGACGAGAATGAAGGTGGAGGCGGTGGCATTAAAGTGTAAAATCTGGACCAAAAGTTAAGAAAGAGACCAAAAAATGCGAGATGCGTCGAACGTACGTCCGGAATACAACACCAAGGTGTACCTGTGCATCAATCAAATCTTGCAGACGTTTCTGCATGGCCTCCTCATCCCAGAGGTTGCGAACAAAATTCATGTGATCAGTAACCCAACTGTATCCGGAACCAATGTCGTCTCGGCGGTAGTACGCTGTTCCAGCGACTGCGCCAGCCATCAGCGCTCCACCCACAGCATATGCTGCAGGAGCCCATTTTCCCCAGCCACTTTCTGCAGCGGGAGGTGCTGTTATAGCTGCAAGAGGTGGTTTCTGTGATACCTTCGATGGTGCACCTTTCTTGCTAAATAATGAAAATGCATCTGAAACAACAGTGCGCGCTGTGCTTGCGTATTCCGCAGCCTTGGTCGCGCTATTCTTGAACACAGCCGGATGAAGACCAAGGTACTGCCAAACGTTAGCACATTAGATAAACATCACATAATGGTCAACCAACCCACAGGCGTATCAAAGGCTATGCATGCTATGATGTTCGGCCACAGCGGAGCCTTCTTGTCGGGTCTGGAATTCACAAATGCCAGTAAGGCGTCGGCAGCAAGCAACCCTCCCATACTGGTGGAAACTTGAATCAATTGGATTGCAAACACCATGCTTGATGTCCTGCTCACCTATGGCCGCATAGTACAATCCTGGCTTTCCCAGCACCTCCCCCTTGGCCATCTGCGACTTCCCTCTGTATGGTTAGAGTGGTTAACCAGTCGGCGAAGTATTCAACTGCGGCATTCTGAAGGGAAGTCTACATTAGGGTGCAAGAATAGAGTGATCATGACACACCAGTTGTCCTTTAGTCTATGCGACTCCTGGTCAGCCGACAGTGACTTGAAGAGAATAACCTAAGCTAACCTCATAAGCGGGAAATAGTATACACTCTACTTTGAGACTCTCGATAGTATCCTTCAGGACATGCTCGAGCCTCGAGGGAAAGTTTTCAAATGTCGTATTTGTGCCCTTAAAACTAGAAATTGTTAAGTGGGAATGCATACGACTCATGTTGTGTACACTGACCCGTGAATGAAGACGATGAGAAGGAGGTCAGGAGGAAGTCGTTTGACCACTGCGAGATGGTCAGTGCTCTTGTCTCGTGACTGTGAATCTCCAGGGCTCATATTCGTGAGGAGTGCACAACGGTAATGACCTGTTTGCCGCAGAGCTTCAAGTGATAGAAGATTGTTCAGAAAGATATACCATTAACGTTGATCGAACTAATATGTAATAGCATTCCAAATCCTTCGGATAACCCCGACTGCCATGATTCAATATTCAATATTCAGTTCGCCCAATAAACGGTGGCGATACGCTCGTTCGCCACGTGTCTCACTTGGTCTATAAAATTGCCCTGGTCGCTTCGGATTCGATACAGGTGTATCCTAGTCGAAACGTATCTCCACATCTCCAGATTCATCTTCGTGCGCTTAATAGTGAGCATCCTGCTGAATGAGCTCAAGGGCTTTCGCAGACCGATGCTTGATAGAGCACTTGAAGGGCTTGGGGTGGCTAGAGTGTATGTCCAGACCAGTACCGCGGACGTGATAAGATGCGCTACGTACCTAACTGTACCTGATGAGGGGTCAAGCTCGGGAACAATCTCAACTCCGTTCTCGACAACCTTAGAAATATCAAACACGGCAAGTGTCATCGCGGCAGATATCCAGATGGACGCATCAGCAAGGTGCAGACCTGTAGAATGAAAGTAAGCCACGCCTCAAACCTGTCTTCAAATTAACTGGCGCCTTTACCTGGGCAAATCCTGTGGGGCGGAAAGTCAGGATTTCGCTCAGGAACACAAGTTGTTCGATGCTTACCGTCTGCCAAAACCGAAGCAGATCGTGCGAGGGTCTGTCTCAGGCTCCTCTCCATCCTTGCTTAAGAAGCGTTCAGGGTTGAATTCCGAAGGGTTAGCGTATGTCTGCGGATCATTCAACATGAACCTGTCGCACCAAAGCATCAGACTCTGTCGACAAGCGGAAAAGTTAGAGTACCAACCAAATGTTAGGTATTATCGAGGAGCCTTTGGGAATGTAGTACCCGTCATGGATGTCATCCTCAGTGACGCAGTGAGGAACGGCTGTCGTTGAGATACCTCTCATTAACTGAAGAATGTGATAAATGACATGGAATTACCGAGAGGAGCTACAACATTCCAGCGGAGAACTTCCTTGGCAAGAGCCTCTGTGTAGGGGAGGGAATGGCGGTCGGTAAAGGAGGGGAGTCGACCAGAGCCAACCACAGCATCGATTTCAGCCTGAGCTTTCTTCTGTACATCAGGGAAAAGTGTCATGGCCAGGAAAAGTGAGTAGATTGAAGAAACAGTCTGACGAAACATGAGTCTCAAGGTACTATATTTTTGATTATGTAGAGATGGGCTAACCGTGTCAGCACCACCAGCATACAGAGATGCAGCAGACCACTTCACGGTGTGTTCCTGCTCCGCAGACAAAGTACGGCCCTCCAATAGATTCGAGGTAAAAGATTTCGGGGCGATGCCAGCAGCCTGCAAAATTCAGACTTCAATGCCTTCTCATAACAAAAAAATTAGTCACCATCTGATCCTTGACAAACATGTAGGGTGAGGTCACCATCTCTTCAAGAGTACGATGCCATTCACGGGCTATTCGCTTGAATCCAGTACCAGGGAACCAGCTCGGAACCTTGGCCACTGCAACAGTCAGGCGATCTGGAGGAAACATCGGAATGCTGCAGCCTTACAGGAAGGTATAATGTCAACCATGAAAGCACCGGTAACAGTGGATCGCGAGAATTGATCCATGGCGCGGTTCACGAGGTCAACGAAGGGGTCATTGTTCTCCTTCACTTCATAGCCATGAGAGATGCGCAGAATGATAGCGCTAGCGGTGCTATAACAATTCAAGACCAAGCCGATATAAGGATAAATAATACATACTGTCGAACGTGTTCCAGCAGTTCTTCGGGTTGCGCTAATACATGCTTCAGGAATCGATGTGTCTCAACCTCCTCGATTGGATGGTAGATTTCCAAGGCGGCCCGACTGCCGATGACGCGGTGAAAATTCTTGCGGTACTCACGCATACGGTCCCCGTAAGGGACAAGCGCTAAAATGTGCTTCCAGCCAACAAGTTCTCCACCCATAGGAAGAACGGGACGATCGGAGTACAAAAAGCCCTTCCTGTCTAGCATTTCCATCGCAGTCTTGACAGAGTTCAGCACCATGATGTGCTGACCCAGAACCTCGACATGGGAAATATCACCTGCATACAAGGCATCAGAATACATGTTTTGGGCAAGATGGAGACACTCACCGTACTTCTTGCCCCAGTCAGCGAAGGTGAGCCAGGGCTTAACCTGAGGAATATCTGGAACATTCCCGATGATAGGTAACCCTGGGGGACCAGGGGGGTATGGCGCCGGATTCTTCTTGGTGAATAACTGCTTCACAAGATATACTCCGGCACCAGAAAGGCACAGATACAGCCAAGTGATGTTGGTAAGCGTCAACATGGACAACTAGCAAACTCAGAGGATGAGCAGGTAAAGAGCGCAGGGTCATGTGGAGTGAGATATCAAAAAAGAGATAAGAATATAGTCTCTGTGATCTCATCTGGATAAGTTATATTTGCGTACCAGGCACAAGAGTGATTCTAGTAGTAACTGAGTACTGAGTGCTGATCTATGTAATTTGGGTCCGCGGGATCATTTGATTTCATGTCTCAGGGAAAATACTCACATATTTCAACGGAAACAAAAACAGGATTAGTACTTAAGTCATATGGCTAAGCACTGATGAGGTGAAGTGTAGCTGATTGGCGGTCCCGGTTCGCGTGCTATAAGAGATCGAGGTGAGATGGAGGAGAAGGACCCTCGCACGTCTCTGACGGGAGGCAACCCGAACCACTGAAAACTTAAAAGACAATGCCGGGAAGCGATGGTGCTGTGGAGGTGCGACGCGACGCATGGCCCCGGTGGGTGATAAGGGAACGGAGGGTGATTAAAAGGAAACGACTTCGATTTTTTTTTGGGGGGTGAAGGAATGATTGTCTTCCTTCCATTTGGTCTGCATTAGGCAGACTAGGGAGCGACAATCGCGGTACGTCAGCACTGCGGACAATATTCAATTCTCCGCCAGTGAAGTTGTGGTTCTTTCAGGTTCAGTGAGTTTGCCTTATAATCTTCTTAGATGGGTGTCAGCTAATTGAAAGCGTATTCGTAAAACAACTGATAGAAGGTCAAAAATTATGTGATACATGTCGACTATGCTTGACTTAGTGAAAGGTCGTACGACTGGCTCTGATATGGTGCTTGTGTCTGAAGTATCAGGGGATAGGAATGTGCAGAACTCTGTGAAACGCCAGAATTGGGAGTCTCTTGAGAGACTCGTGGCGAGTGGATGTTTGTTTGCGAAGGCTGAGGTGTCGGCCATGATGTAGTGCGTTGGGGCAACGGTGAGATATGAAGCGTGCCAGAATGAAAGTGTCTCCCCCTGCCGCTCCGGAGTACAACTGGAGAGCTACGATATTCCACGTCCTCAGCTTTCTCTCCTCCTACCGGTTGGGAGAGCTGTCGTAGCTGGTTCGCTGGAGTGAACTCAGGTTCAGATTCAGGCCACTGGAGATCAGCGTCAGCGTCCACAATAATGCTCGAAATCATGCTGGCTGGATCCTCCGATTCGGAGGTAGACAATGCTGCACCTTCTGTTGCGCCGTTTTGGACCACGTCCGACTTTTTCATCTGGACACTGATGTCCATTACACCATCCTGCCCCTGCGTGAGCTGTCGCTCGACTGATTCTTGCGACGAGCTTGAAGATTGAGATTGAGAGTGACGTAGGGATTGTGGGCGATCTCCCTGGGTAACTTCAACGAATCTACTGTGTTGCCGATCAAAGGCGTCAATTTGAGCTGTGAGATTAGGGCGCAGGGAGAGCGTGTTCAGATCAGGTGAACGCGGAAGACACGCAATAGATGACGCGTCAGGTGAAGATAGATGCGCAAAATTTGGGAGTTCGCGACTTGCAGGAGTAGTCTGAAGCACAGGAGAGCCTCGATGCCGATCAACTCCATGCACTGCAGGTAAAGATAGCGTTCTTTCCGGTGGGAAAGGCGAGATAGAAGTGTGAGTAGTAGGAGGCGTCAATGGGCCTGTGCTCAGGACTTGGGATGCATGTGCTTGTGACAAGTCCAATGAGGGAGAGGCTGACGAGCCTTGATCAGCAGAATCGGCACACGTTAACTGTGATCTGCCTATGCACCAATGGTAATACGAGCATGAGTTATTGGAAAAAAGGTTCAGAATCAGAGGTGGTAAATCATTAGGCGACGCACCTTCGTGATGAAGCACTGGCACTGAGCTGCCCAACAAGTCTGACATGCTCTGGGCCTCCTCTGCATGCCTCTTTCTCATGAGGGTGATTTGTTTTCTGCTCATTGGCTGAAGTTTCCAGATGTGATCACGTCTGACATGAGAAGCAAGCTCGTCCACGGTTGAAAAGGTGAGTCTGCACCAGTTCCAGTAACAGAAGAACGTTCGAGGGGGAGAAGGCTGTGGATGAGGGGAATCATTCGAAGAGATCATAGCAAACTCAGCTGGACAATCAGGTGTAGTACATATACGCGCAAGTTACACAACCGTGAATGAGCAGAACGCGTTCAAAGGATTGTTTGTCTTTGTTTGAAACTGAATCGGAAGCATCCGCTTGCCAGATTAGTAAGTATGTTAATGATTCATCGATCCTCCGACGTCAACATCGTGATGCAGTTCACTTTTCAAGATTCCGAAATTCTATCTTATCTTGGCCTTCCCAAAGACTACGACCCTCTTCCAAGCGCCTTTCCAGTCGAGTTCTTGAAAAAGCATCTACACCAACTGCCTCCCCATATAATACAGCGTTTCTCGCTCATTACAACACCGAAACAGCGAACGCTGATTACTGAAATACGCAATCGAAGACTGAAATTCACGGAATCAAGGCCAAGATATCTCAGCTTCACAGGGGCCCGAAATACATGGCCGGCATTGTGGCAGGGCCGAGAGCGAAGAGGACAAGAAGAAGCAAAGGAGGAGCAAGAATGGGTGGCTAAGAGTTTCCTAGACGGATCAGGGCAACAGGTGGGCAAGTTGGGCAAGCTGCTCGGCGAGTTCGAGGAAGAACGGGAGGCAGAGAAAGTACGAGTTATCCGGAGAATGCAGGCTAACGATGAATTCGTACCAGAAGAAGAGGACAGTGATAGTGAAGAAGAGAACGAAGCTCCTGATATTCAAGAGGTGGACGAGTCTTCTGAAGAGGCGAAGGCATTATTTGAAAGACGCATAAAGGAACGTTTCATATATGGTTTATTAGAGGTGAGTTTAACCACATGGAAAATTGTTTCGAACGACTGCTGTCTTGTCAGGGAGCGGACTACGATTCAGTGGACTGGGATGAAGGGCTTGATGTCGAAGATAAAAATGCAGAAGAGCGCTGGTTTGACGATGAAGATGAGTAAATAATAGAATAGTTGATTACTACTCTGGACATATTTAGTAAATTATCGGTAACCAAAAGTATGTGAGTTCCGGCACATCCCGGCCGGATACCCACCTTCTTGTGCTTGCCCTCATCCATCTCGTTGGCCCACCCTAAATTACCAAAAGCATGGCCACTACCCAGGATCATACCCCCAACCTTTCATCCGACATCCAGCGAGCGCTGCAGCAGGCTGTTGGCGAAGTCAATAATACTTTCACTCAATCACAAGACATTACCTCGTCCAGGAAGAAGCGTACTCGTAGCGATTCGACTAACTTTGTCACAGTAGATGTGTCGCAGAAGAAGCACAAACGGAAGAAAAATGCCGATGATCCCAGTGCGTCAATTAAGCAACCCAGTCAGCAGGCTTCCACCAAGGATAAGAAAACTAAAAAGAAGGACAAAGGAAAGGCAAAGGCAAAGGAGGTAGTGCCCGACACTGTGCAGGTTAACAACCACAGTCCTCAGTTAGTAGAAGAAACATCAGACAACCATTCACTTGATTTTCTGAGTGCTGTGGTTGCTGCTGCGTCAGCCACAGCTGATGCCCATCATCTCGATGTTTCGCCGTACCAGGCACATTCTTCCTACCAGGACCACCATATCATGCCAAATATCCATAACCATGACGCTCCACCCCCTTTCATGCCCTATCCTCCCATGACTTTCCCATTTCCCGCTCCAGCTCATCCATATGGTCAGTCTTCATCGCATCCTGCCAACCTTCTTCCCAACTTGGGGTTTCCCCTCCCCGACTTCCAATTTGCATCCAATGATGAGATTCTTCGTGCCTTGCAAGATCTTGATGTTTCCAAGCTTGCTGGCGTGTTGAAGACATTGGGCGATGCCGCTGCTGCTGCGAATGTACCTATGAATATACCAGGTTTTGTCCCACCTCCACCTGGTCATCTTAATATGCATCCACCACCCCCGCCTCAATTGATGGGACAACCGCCTTCTACCTCAGGAGTAATTCTGAGCACTGCGCCCAAATCGACGAAAACGTCCCACAAACGTGTTTTGGACATGAGCCTTCCAGGCCCCGAGCATGGCGACCCAGACCACGCGCATATGTTGGCTAACAAGTGGATGAACGCGACAAAGCTGGCCGAGTTGGTTAAAACACAGGGTGAGTGAACATCCATGATTAAGACGATAATTAATTCTTGTAATAGGCCTCGTTTACAAGAAGGGAAAGTTTTCTGCAATTGAAGAGGAACAACTACGGGCTGCTATCGAAAACTTTAGAGTGGTACGGCTACGCAATTCTATCACACTTGTCGTTGTGAATACTAAATGATTGTATTGTGAATCACAGGGTCGAGGTCTCACAGATGAACAACTCCAGGACATTATTTTCCAAAAGAACGAGAAAGGGAAAGACAACGCGTTCTGGTCCGAAATCAGTGCGTCTCTTGATGCTGTGTAACAGTAGTGTTTAATGTCAAGATCTCGAACAGCTTCTGCTCTTGCTCTGCGCCCTATAATTGCTGTTTATCACCATGTTCGTAGGGCGTTCCATCCGAAGAAGCAGCAAGGCAAATGGATGCCCGAAGAAGATGCTGTGCTAAAGCAGTATGTTATGCTCCATTCCCTTTGATGTATCCGCATCTCATGTATGTTGTCAGAGCCGTGACCGACCTTGGTCAACAATGGGAAAAAGTCAGCGAGATCGTGGGTCGAATGTCCTCCGATTGTCGTGATCGTTATCGCAACCATATCGCCAATCGCGATGTCAGGGTGACGGGCGCGTGGACAAAGGAGGAAGAAGCAGAGCTAACGAAAATTGTCACGGAGATGACAGTCCAACAGGGCAAGGATATCGACAATGATGTCTTCTGGGGTATAGTGAGTGACAGGATGGGGAATAGGCGCGGCAGGCAACAGTGTCGAATTAAATGGTCAGCGTCTTCGGGTATGATTCAAGGGATATAATAATCGTACTCTTCCACTTGCAGGACAGATTCGCTAAGCAAAACGGTCAAAAATGAAGGGCAGAAGCCGCGTTGGAGTGCTCAAGATGCATATATCCTAGTTCACAAGTACGCGGTAGCCAGCTATCGGGGTTCCATGTGCTCATTTACGTTACTAGGGTCGACTCCATGAATGTTAGGGATGATACTGAGATCGATTGGAAGACACTCCCCGATGCAGATTGGAATTTATGGAGTGCTCATTCACTCCAACGACGCTGGTTGACGATGAAAAGAGGAATTAAGGGCTACGAGGATATGACCCACCAAGGTTCGTCGTGTGGGGTCAATCCAGTGACCCGTTGCTTATCCTAAATCCAGAAATCATGGATATCCTCCGAGTGAAGAAAGCCCATCTCCCTCCCACTTCGGCGGCACGGAAAAGAAAAGTCACCAGCGCAGCAAATATCGAGGAGTCAGCGGAACCAGAGCCTGGAGAGGCGGGCCCCAGTACCAGCAAGGGTGCACGAGAAGCCCAGAACAGCGTATCTGATGGCCAGGACAGAGATGCTGACGGGTCAACTGAAGATTCAGATGCTTAGAGTTGATGTATCCTAATACTTATGAGAATCACGATACGCTTTTTGCTACTGTACTTCAAGCCACAACTGAATTGACCTTGAGCCAAAATTTCTAACTTCGGACACTTCAAATGACATCTCATCAATCAAACAACGCCTAGCAGACTTGCACTTCCTTTCATCCCCCTGCCTCTAGCAGCAGCGAAGCTGATGCACACACAACTCAGAAGAAAGCCAGTGAACCTTGCAATATTCGCTCAATATGCCAACACGGTGGGAAAAAAAATAGAGAATATCTTTACCTGAAGAATGCAACGCGAGATATGGACCTCTCCTCGTGGGGTGTGCGCGAGGATGTGAAGATTGAGCGCAATACCGCTGGTGTGACTGGGAATCGACTAGATGGATTAGGCGGTGGCTGCTGCTGTGGTTGACTTGACATCCTCGGCGCCGTAATGGTCGAAGAGCTCCTCGAGCTAGCGGAGGTCATTGTTATGGCTAGAACGATATCGGGATTCGGGAAACGCCGAATTGCGGTTCGTTGTGGACGCGATTGATGCACCGGACATGTAGATGCCCCGGTGACCAAAACAAGGCCATCACACAGCGACAAAATACAGGTCACAGGGTATGCTCCACTCATATAGGACCCTCTTTCCCCGTGCATATCTCTCGTCGATCTCGAACGCATCATGGATCGCCCAAATGTAGAGGACATGAAACGGATCGTTGACCGACTCCCACAAACCGAGTCAGAACGCCGAATCGTCCGCCACTTGGTTATCCGCGACCCCAATTGTGGGGTAAGAGACGAATGGGTTGCCCCAGAGATGATTTTCTGTCGTCACCTCGAGTCAGTAGTGCTCTCTGGGGTTCCAGACACATCCGACAAGACTATTGTCCATCTCGCGCGAGAAAACTCTAACATACAAGGCCTTGATTTGACAGGATGCAAGTACGTCACCGACGTGAGCATCATGGAAGTGGTCGCGAAAACACCTCCCCTACAGTGGCTGCAGCTTAGTGGAGTAGTACTCACTGACGCTTCAGTCTCTGCAATCGCCAAGACTTTCCCGAAGCTCGTGGAATTGGAGCTAAATGACCAGCCTCTTTTGACTGCTGTGTCTGTTCGCGATATCTGGTCGTATTCCAGAAAACTTCGTACCCTGATGTTAGCGCGCTCTCCTCAATTAACGGACAGTGCGCTGCCCTCGCCGATCAAAACTCTTACTGGCCCGGTTTCTGAGGAGAAGCCGTTACCCGCTCGCCCTCATACCTGGCTCGATTCGCTTCCACCTCTCATTCTACGTCATACTGCGATCGATCTTCGTGTATTGGACTTAAGTTATTGTCCAAAGTTGACCGATACGGCAATTGAAGGCATTGTGATACACGCACCATTGCTTCGTTCACTTGCATTGGCTGGGTGCTCAAATCTGACCGACAAGGCCGTGGAAAGCATCTGCAAACTTGGGCTTCATATCGGCAACCTTAATCTCGCACATTGTCCACGAATCACTGACTACGGCATCATATCCTTGGCACGATCATGTACAGAACTACGATCCGTTGACTTGGCTTGTAAGCATTATTGATCATAAAACAAATACTGCGTGCTGATGGTGCATCACAGTCTGCCGCCAGTTAACTGACATGGCTGTATTCGAATTAGCAAGCCTAGAATACATTCATCGCCTTGTGCTTGTTCGTGTGCCAAAGTTAACTGACAATGCCATCTATTTCCTCGCGGATCATACTCCTTCGTTGGAGAGATTACACCTTTCATACTGCGACCGCATCACGATGAAGTCCTTGCATCATCTCATGCGAAACTGTAAGCGCCTTGGGCATCTTACTGCCACTGGCGTGCCTGGTGCAAGACGCACCGGTGTCGGTCGGTTTTCAGACCCGCCACCCGAGGTATGTCCAAGTTACTGGTCTCAGGCGCTCAAATGACATAAATGCTCACCCCCATGCCAAAATCAGTCACTGGACCCTGATCAGAAAGCTGTTTTCCGCGTATTCAGTGGTCCAAACGTAGCGGCGCTGTGCAAGTTCCTTGACAAAGAGAAACTCCGACGTCAACAGGCGGAGGCGCAAAATATCCCATTTGTCGCTCGATCGGATGACAGCATGGATCTGTATTAGTGGAGGGAGACGCGGAGAAACAAATATGGAGCATTGGTCGCCTAGGTTGGTTGGAAATTGGTTGGTGTGCTATCTTATTTTACCTTGGTTATTCGTCTCGTCGATATATGCCTCACCTGATACTGCTGTTGTGTTGCTACTTAGCCTATACCTCTATACTATTTTTATAATGTTACCACACACGCTGCTGCTGCTGCTGATAGTGTAGGGGGCAGAAATGTTTTGGGGCCGATTCTGCCAAAAAAAATCGGCAGAATGGCAGAAATCGGCAAAATAGTTTTCTAATGGGCCTTGCTGGGTTCGAAAACACGCTATGAGGCTA
>PVYJ01005766.1:3796-28307 GCA_002995095.1 Rhizopogon sp. AM-2018a | reverse complement strand
CCACCCCCCCAAGAAAATGCACTCAACATGTCCATCTTCCAGCGACATTTAATCCACCAAGTGAATCAGTCAAAGAAACAGGAGTAAACTTACTTTATGGGATGTATATTCTGGAATCTTGTTTAAGAGTGCCGTCAGGGCTTCTATATAATTCATCCTGCTTCAAGTGTATAGGGCAAAAAATATAACCTAGTCCTCGGTCGAATTCTAACGCGCGTGGCTGATCGACATAACCAAGGATGTTGGCCAAAGAGCCTTTCTGAAACGGGCTCATTCGAAGATAATGGTGCACCATGAATCGTGACATAATACTGGACAAGTTACGACGTTCGAAAGTGCATTGTACGCAGACTACCACCATACAGAGAACCTATTCATATATCAAACAACATGTTTTGTGCCGATGCTAGCAATGTTCCACCTTTCGAACCAGAAGTTAGCTCTACAAATGCTTCTGGAGCGCAACTGACATTCTTCCATAGATCAAGATGAAATGTACATCCTGTGCGAGAAGACGGAAAGTCGTCTCCATCGGACTACAACACGGGTTTCCAACGTGGACGGCTCATTCGAAGTGGGCCGGATATTATTTAGCTAGGGTTCCGAGAGTACGTTACCACGGAAAAGACTTGTTGGAGAAGTACTACGGGGACGAGATACATGGCAGCTCGGAGAAGCGATTCGTCAGGCCTTCATGGAGGATGGCCTATTTGGGCTTATCCCACCCAATCCCTGTGATGAGGGCGCCATCATTAAATCGAACGACATCGCCTCCCTTGATGAATTTGTCGTATTTCATATGTGCTTCGTGCAATACTTCTGGTGGCGTTAATTTCAAAAAAAGAATGAACTATGCGAGTACACCGTGGTATTCAGCGAGTGATTGCAACATTGCATATCGACGACTGACCATGATGGATAACTTGGGGAGATGGATATATGTTTCCAAGAAGCCAAAATATAACCACATGTATTGTGGGAAGCTGATCATTTCCACCTTGGACCGCGGGCTGCCCAGTTGTTGGGTACAGTTTAAGCGCACCGCTCGAATCATAAGCAGGAGGAGATACAAGACGCCGTGCGGAACCTATGACCTATTCCTATCTGTAGCCTCCAAACGATTATGCAGATGTATCATGCACACCACGCATCACCCACATACATGACTTCACAGCAGTCTTCTTGATCGCTCCGCTCATGCTGCAGATAGTATGGTATCTTCTGCTGATAAAGAAATAAGTACTACTTACGTTGCGCGCGTGAGGTCGTGCTTGAGGTCGACGTTAACGAAGTATCGTGTCAAGTCGGAGTAGTTTCTTTCCCACGGTGTTCCATCCTCTTCTTCCAGACTCGAAACCCGACTCTTAAGTCCATCTGCACTACAAATGGCGTCCAGGATCGCGGTCAATGCGCTCAAGGCTTCTGGTTAGTGCTGCGTGAATCTCTGACATGTCGTGTTAAGCTCAAAGTTCTGCAGCTCGGCCGCGCACCCTCCCTGGCTTCACCCGGGCTGTCAATGCGTACGTTCGACGTCGGTCTTGAAAAAAAACGAGTTTGTTAATACCCACACAGGCGCGCAATGAGCTCTTCGACTCCCTCACCTGAGCAGCGCGCTGCGGAAATGATTAATACCCTCCCTTCCTCGCCGAGTCTCATCACCAAGACTGGTTCTGCAATTCTCGGCACCGGTCTTGTTGCAACTGCTATCTCCCAGGAGCTCTACGTTGTGAATGAAGAGACCGTTGTTGCTGCTGGCACTTTCATTCTTCTTGCTTACATTGCCAAGGTACTTTCATCACAATTGTACTTTCCAACATTCATTATAACCGTGTTTCCTGTGTAGCTTGTTCAGGAACCGTACCGTGACTGGGCAAATGGTCACATTGAACGCATTAAGAACGTTTTGGAGAGCTCACGGGCGGAGCACACTCAGGCAGTGAAGGACCGCATCAACTCCGTTGAGCAAATGAAGGATGTCGTTTCATTGACCAAGGGTCTTTTCTCTCTCTCCAAGGTGAGTAACTATTACATAAGGGTTTAATGGCCACTTAGTGCTTCCTTCGAGTAGGAGACCGCTCAGTTGGAGGCAGACGCATTTGTCCAGAAACAGAAGGTTGCTCTTGCTTCCGAGGTGAAGACTGTTCTCGACAGCTGGGTCCGTTACGAGCAGCAGCAGAAAGAGAGCGAGCAGCTTGAGCTTGCCAAAACTGTAATTTCCAAGGTTATGGCTGACCTCAAGGACGAGAAGATGCAAAAAGACATCCTAGTCAGCGCAGTTGCAGAGCTTGAGCGTGAGTATTGATTTATCTTTGCCATGATATATTGAGTTCTGAGTCTTGTTTTATCTCCGCAGAGCTCGTGAAAAGCAAAGCAATCTAGATGAATACCTGGTTAAGAGCGGTGGATTGTGGCCAAGTAGATCGTGATAGAGAGTAGCCTAGTGTTTTTATATAGCTGACTTCTACGAATAATATCGTATGTGAGGTCTAGGCCTGAACCTACAAAGCCACACCTAGCCAAATAGTAGTGTGCCGTGGTGACGCGCCTTTCCGTGACTTTGTGCCTCCACGCGTCTTGTCCGGGACGTTAGATCAACATCTTCTGTACCAGCTTTCTTTTTCATTCACGACCTCATTGAATAGAACAACAGCCGCCATGGATTCCGACCTTATTAAACTCGTCAACCGGCTGCAGGATACCTTCAGCAATCTCGGTGAGTTCCGACAAAGACCATGGAACCAGGGTTTGCATTGACCTGGGTGTGGGGCAGGCGGTGAGCTGGATATGCCACAGCTAGTCGTGGTACGTGCACATTGGTCATGGCGATAACAGGAAGCATTGTTCAGACATTATTTGGCAGGTCGGCAGTCAGTCTTCGGGCAAATCCAGTGTACTTGAAAAGTATGTGACAACTATTGCATCTGATATATCATTCATGCTCGTCATTAGTATCGTTGGTCGCGACTTCCTTCCGCGTGGGCAGGGCATCGTTACTCGCCGTCCACTTGTTCTACAACTTATCCACACCCCTTTACCCGATCCAGCAGCCCCCACCTGTACCGAGTGGGGTCAATTTTTGCATGTCGATAAGCGGTTCACAGATTACAATGAGATACGGAAAGAGATAGAGCAGGAGACGTTTCGAGTCGCTGGACAGAATAAGGGCATTAGCAAACTGCCCATTTCGCTGAAAATATACAGCCCTGATGTCTTGGACCTCACCCTAGTTGACCTACCTGGCTTGACCAAGGTATGTTAGTGGCAATTCATCACTACAGGTGCTTCTGAACTTTGTAGATCCCAGTCGGAGATCAGCCTAGTGATATCGAGAGGCAAATACGCAGCCTCGTTGTCGATTATATCACCAAACCTAACAGGTTACCACTCTTCTCGCTGTTGTGGTGCAGTTTTCTTATGTTTATTCAGTGTCATACTAGCTGTCTCCCCTGCCAACGTGGATCTCGCCAACTCAGATGCATTGAAACTTGCTCGCTCTGTCGATCCGCAAGGACGTCGAACAATCGGAGTGCTCACAAAGTTAGACTTGATGGATGCAGGTACCAACGCCCTCGATATTCTCACAGGACGCGTCTACCCGCTGAAGCTGGGCTTTATCGGGGTGGTGAACCGGAGTCAGCAGGACATCAACTCAGAGAAGCGCATGAGCGACGCTCTAGAATCCGAGACCGAATTCTTCCGCAATCATGCTGCGTACCGGAACATTGCACACAAGAATGGAACCAAGTATCTTGCCAGAACCCTGAACCAGGTGCTAATGAATCATATACGCGACAAGCTACCGGACATGAAAGCTCGCCTTAACACGCTCATGGGACAAGCGCAGCAGGAACTAAATTCTTTTGGTGACGCGGCCATCTTTGGGGACAAGAACCAGGTACGTCAGTCACCTGTCAAGACACGTGGATAAAGGCTCAGTTCAATGCAGCAAGGCGCACTCATCTTACGGCTGATGAATAAATTCGCGCACGATTTCGTTGCATCGATAGAAGGCACGAAGGTCGACATTTCTACTAAAGAGCTCTCAGGTGGCGCGCGCATATATTATATCTTCAACGATGTTTTCGGGCATGCGCTTGCTTCTATCGATTCGACCTCAAACCTTGACAACCAGGATATCCGAACCGCGATTCGTAATTCGACTGGCCCTCGGCCAAGCCTGTTTGTTCCCGAGTCTGCCTTTGACCTACTAGTAAAGCCGCAGATCAAGTTGTTGGAGTCACCTAGTCTGAGATGTGTGGAGTTGGTGTATGAAGAGCTTGTCAAGATTTGCCATAATTGCACGAGCACAGTGAGCTATTTGTCCTTTCTAGTTCTCGATGTGCCCATTCAACTCCGCCGCACAGGAATTGGAACGGTTCCCCCGACTTCACGCGCAACTGATTGATTGCGTATCAGAACTTCTGAGAGAACGGCTCGGACCCACATCAGAGTACGCACAGAGCCTGATCGAGATACAAGCTGCATACATCAATACCAATCACCCTGCGTTCATATCTGGCTCCGCGGCCGCCGCACAAGCTGCGACATCTCCCCCGTCCAAACCTGCGCAAAATACACGTGTGAGCACTATTTGCTGGTCGGTTCCGTCATAATATCTTGATGTTCGCTTCTTTTGCTATCAGCCCCAGAGTCACGAACTAATCAATGGCGCACCAACACTGGACGACGAGGATGAATCATCGGCTGATGAGCCTGTGGGAGTAAATGGAGCTCCTTCTCGTGATGGGCGCTCAGTGTCCTCCACCGTTCATGACCGCACTCGGATCACGGGGTCAGCGCATACTGCAAAAGCATCATCGTCTAAACCGCAAACTGTTCACGGTCCCCGTCACTCCTCCGCACATTTACAGCCACAGCATTCAGGTGCACCAGGAACTTCCCCTCATTCTGCAAGAGAAACGTTCCTCAACTATTTCTTCGGCCAGAATGGTCCTGGACCGATCGCCGGATCTACTGTGGAGAGATCGCATGATGGTCCCATTCCTGTGCCCACAGGTCGTGATGTATCGAGTACGGAGAACTCAGGCCCCACCGGTCTAATGGCAGGCAAGCGAACGCTTGATGGAAATAGTGCGGCGTTTGATATGAAGAGTCTGGGGAAGCATATCGAAGCTGTAAGTGTTCTGCCGCCTACACATACCTCTTGTATGTGGATTCCTGAACGTGCTTTTAGGTGTCGTCTTCTGAGCCCGGCTCTCAAATGACGTTACGGGAAGAAATGGAGACGTCACTGATAAGATCTCTGATTGCATCGTACTTCTCGATTGTCCGCCAAAGTATACAGGATCTGATACCGAAGGCGATCATGCACTTCCTGGTGAGCTATACCTCGCAGCAAGTTCAGAACCGCTTGGTCGCGTCGCTATACAAGCCTGAGCTTTTCGCGGATTTGCTGAACGAGGACGAGGCATTGGTTGCGGAGCGCACGAGGGTGAAAGCCCTGTTGGATGCATACAAAGAAGCCTTCAAAACGCTCTCTGATGTCAATTTGAAGCCTATATAGCCACTTTATTGACTGTTGTAGCCTTTCATTGCGTTTCAGTCGTTATAGACTGCTGTTCGCTCTTGTAGAATGTCATGGAGGGTATGGAGTGCGCTAGCTAGCAGAGATAATATTATCAACCAAAGCAAACTAACATGGCCAAGGAGTATACGTGCGGCGGTATGTCAGGTTGAGTAAATAGTGCAAACCCATCTAAACTGTACCAATATGTCTCGAAGTGATGTCACAGAACGGACCCGAATGCAAAAAGGCAGTGGTGATGACAAGCCTCCGATTTCTATCTTAGAAATCATTTTTGTCAAAGCGCGTTCAATCATAACTTATGAGTCAGCCTTCACGGCAACCCATTTCTCCTTAGAATGGTTGTCTTTGACAGCGGAGTCACCGGCTCCGGAGCCATCGGCGGTCTTGTCGGGTTCTTCCTCTGAAGTTATGCTCTCCTCAGTGTCGGCCTCAATACCACCACTGCTACTTTCCGATTCCGAGCTGGATGATTCGCTGGCGCTTAGGACAATAGGGATCACGGGTTCGGGCGTGCTCAGCGAGGTAGTGCTGCTGGAGGCACCCTCCAACTTCATGGCAGCTTCTGCACGGTGTGCCTTCTTGGCTTTCGCACGCTCTTTCTTGTCAGACTTCTCTTTGATCTCCTTTTCTTCTTGCTTTACGATCGGTTTACCATCAGGAATGCGCATAATGGAAGGTGAAAGGGCATTACCTCTTTAGCAGCCTTCTCTTCTTTCTGAATAGTTTATGAGTGTCATTGAGACTCCAACACAACAGAGCTGAAATACGATACCTCTTTGCGCTCTTTCTCCTCAGCCTATCAGAACGAATCAGAAACTGAAACGGGATCAATAGGATCACATCGGAACTTACCTCTTTCTTCTCCTTCGCCTCGCGCTTGAAATGGTATTAGCACAAGTTATGACAGTGATACGCCCGCACGATACGTACTTCCGCCTTCTCCTTCTTGAGCTTCTCACGTGTTGCGCGTTCATCAATGACCCTACGAAATAAATTAGGTCATACCGCCTTTCCTAGGGGGTCTACGTACCACTGCGCAACTTCTTCGACACATTCTTGAGGACGAACCTTGTTCTTTAACAAGTAACCTTGGAGCGCAGCAACCTAAAACGGCATCAGTGGCGAACGAATGGAGCTATCTCAAACAACTGACGCTCAGTTCGTTCTCGGGGATAGCATCTGCGAAACGCTTAGCAAGCTCAGAAATCTCAGTCTCATCAAGCACGGGAATGATGTGACCCGGCACTTTGCGCTTCGGCAGCGGGAGGTTTTTCTGGGATGCGTCAATGTTCTCGGACGACTCTGGCACTGTGGCGGCGACACCAGTGGGCTTCGATGGGAAGAAACATTTGAAAATACCCTCGGCTTGCCACTTTGTCGCATGCGTAAAGTTCACCCAGACATCCATACGACCTGGACGACTAAGAGCTGGATCAAGGCGCTCAATATGGTTAGTCGTTGCAAAAAGGAGTCTGCATGAAGCACATCAGCGACCTAACTTCAAAGGGGAGTTATAACGACTCACCGGCCTTCTGCAGCGGCGACGCCATCAAGACTATTTAAAAGTCCACTCAAACTCAGTGTTGATCCATCGTTAGTCTCAGTTGTAGTAGTAGTAGTACTATTGGCGTTAGATGCTGTGGGAGCACCAGTTGATGATGCATCACGACTGACGGAGCGCGTGAACGCAGCGTCCAGATCTTCAAGAAGCAAAATACATCTAGATACGGGAATAAAGTGAATACCGGGAATAACATTCCATGATAGAGAACCATACCTGGATGGTACATGACCCATCAATGTTGTCAGTGTATTATCACTCATCCTATATCAAAAAACATTAATGATCGGTCATTGGGCGGCTCAAGCCATTCTTACCCCTTTGATGACAAACTGACGACGTAGATATCCAATCCCAATTCACCTGCCAATGAATGTATTAACGAAGTCTTGCCACTATGACCAATAGAGCGTGAGTATCGGCGATGGCTGGAGCATAATCGTACAAACCTTCCCGGAACACCGTGTAACAGATATCCACGGCGGAAAGGTATCCCTATACCATGTCATCAGTGACATTTCAATGACAGACCATCTCACGGACCTCTTTCAGCATACCTGTAAACAGCAATTGAGTTCTGATAGCACTATCATTCTGGAAGCTCACTCACCATTCTTCGGAGCAAAGGAAGTCTTTGCAATCAGCCAAGAGCATATCTTTGACGCCTGGCTGCAACACAATGGAACTCATGGGACGCTTCTGGCGAGCTCCATTCCAACGCCAACATCCATACGTCCTTGGAAATGGAATGAGATACGTGTGTACCTTCATGCAAGGGAAAACTCACGTGTCGGCCATAAAAATGTGGACGCGGTGTTCAGCATCCTTTTCGTACTCCCGCTTGGCCTCGAGGACGAGCTTCTTCAAAATGTCATTGTTACGAGCAATGACACTGCATGACAGTGGGAATGTTAAAGGAAGGCCTGAGAAAAAAATAAAATAGAACTGACCTGATTTTGAGAGCAGAGCCATGACCATAATCTGGGTAGCGCTTGGTTCGCGTTATCTACCAAAGCACGTTAGCATAAGTTAGCATTCCGAGGACATTACCGAATAACAACATACCCGAAGCCAGTGACCACGGTAATAAATGGTGTGAGTTGTGTCTACCAAATGATTAATAAGCCGGTGCGTATATGGTAATAACCTACCTATACTTGGCATGAACGCAACCTTGCGTTTGCGACGTCCGTGTACGAGAGCATCTTCATCCTCGTCTTCATCTTCCTCATCTAGGTCACCGGTTGTTGACTGCGTGAGACCGTTGCGGCTAACAGTCCGTGTGGTGATTTCAAATTCGCGACTGCGCCCCCAGGCAGGTTGCTAGGCTCAGTGTCAATCCCGGTATAGGTTGAACTGTTTGAATCGCTACTAACCTTGGAAAGCCAGTGCATTAACCTACAAAATAATGGTAAGAAGCGGTCTAGCTACTCGTAGGCAGACATTTACCAATCATATGGATAGTCTTCCTGGCTGAAGTGCGCGGTTAAGAAGAAGGCTGTAAATGAGAACATTAGGAGTGCGCAGTTGGTTGAGCTCTGGAGCCTTCCGTACAGTCAAGGAAAGTATGCCAAGCTCCAGCCGATGCTCTTCTGGCTGTTTCGACAGTCCCACCAATGACTACAAGTTTCTATAGCGAATGGGTGCTGTCAGTACATTTACTGCTCCTAAATGGGCACAAACGTACAAGGGTGTCTTGTATTGCGTTAGCACTGCTCATCCCTAAGGGCGACAACATGCTCTTGAGTGCATCCATTGTGTGGATTGGAAAAGGCAGGTGTAGGTGTATTTCTCCCCGCCACAGTCGGTCTTTTAAAGGTATTCGTGTTAGCGCCTCGTGTACAGGGTGGCGGACCAGGATGACGCCGGCATTAATATCTCGGTACGCTTCCCCCGATGGAAAGCGAGTATATAGCGTGCGATCTGAAATCTGAAAGTATTACTAGGGAGCATTAGGGCAGCGGAACAACTAAAGTGGACGCCCAAGATAAGCACTCATAAAACTTTCTCTAAGTAGTGAGTAAGCCACTCGTGTCGCCCCCATCACGACTTCAATTAAACGCGAGTCCCTATGTGTACCACCTTACGTCCCTCAGCCTCAAGTCCATCAACTCGTCAAAATCCAGTCGAAGGCAGTTCACCTAGCCTCAGCTGGGATAACCTGTGGCGCTCAACGTTGCGCAATGGGCGGAGCAATCACAGACTTCCGCTTATTACGGTAGCTTTCATTGATGCTCAGGTACTACTAGTAGCACTTCTCCCATGCCGTTCGCGTGAAAATGTGTAACTAACTGCCGTGAACTGCCCTGGTCTCAAGTTTCCAGTTCCTCGTAAGCTCAGGTCTTGCCAGTTTGCGTTTGACCTGTTATAAAGTCGTTTGCCTTCTGACCGTCCAATATGAAACGGATACCATACCTACAGACAACTTCCTATGTGCCCCACGGTTTCATAATTGGTACCGAATTAGCCTCACAAAATCGGCCGATCGCTACTACACATGCCGATATTCATCGCACGTTTATTCGAGGGAACTTGTAACAACGACCACTGGTCCATAATCTTTTATCCACAAATTCCATGGGGAAATCCCCTGAGCATTGAATCTCATACAAATTCTACTCAGGTAGGACAATATGGAACGGAATCCTGGTTAGCACACCCCCTAAGATTAATTGCAGCCCCGACTGCCAGCGTGCTTCGATATTGTCGAAGCCTCGGATCCTGACTATGTAGTATTGTCACACCAAAGACAAAGCCTAGGATATAGCAAATCGAAGTTTCCACAAAAGCTGCCACGGGGGTTAAAGTTCTCCAATCATATGTACAAAAAATCTTGACCAGCTTCCGCCACAGGAATGCTGGCTTCACACCTATGGGCATGCGGTAGTCTCCATCAAGTATTCGCCAATTTGGTGAAACGATCTCCCATAGGTACAGGCGCCAGGAAAGGGCACAGAGTAGGTTATCTTGTCAGCTGTGAGAGGGATGCGGCAGGACGAACATCTATGAACATACTGTGCCGGTGTTCATCCAAGAAGATACCGGAGTCTAAGAAAAAATCATACATTCTCTTTGCGAACCCAGACCCAGGCCTTGTAAATGGGGATAATCCAAATCGTTCACTATTGTCTGGGTTGATGCGGCAAAAGCCAGGAATGAGTGTATCTGTCATGAGATCGTTTCTGTCAGGAACTAGATCTTGCCTGCATCCGGAGTAAGTCTACCACTTCATAAATAACAGATGGCACACCACTGAAACGAGGGAGTCATATTCGCATCGTGACTTGGCATGAACTACTGAACACAGCGTTCACACCAACATGTTCCCAGCTACTGTCAAAGCTCCACAACACGATCTACCGTGTCGACAAATGCAGATTAGAAGCTTTCGGATTAGTATTGTGTTGAGTCAATTTCGGTAAAAACGTGCCATGTGGCGAATTGGCGCGTCATCAGGCCACGAGGATGAAAGATCCAGTATGTTCATGACATATCCCTTGAATCAATCATCAGGTTCAATCGTAGCCGTCACAGTAGATCAAGTCCAGAACCTCAAAGCTGACCGTGACGTCTGGATTATCCAATAGAGCTGTTGCAACCACCCTCGCGTAGCGAGTGATCAGATCTCTAGAAGCGTAGCACAATACTCAAACTAGTAGCTTGCGCGATACATAAAACAGAAAACCTGCTCGATGAAAAAGGCAAGATTTCAGCACCTTGCGCTTACAGCCTTCTGTCAGCAGTTGCATGGCGACATGCGAATGCATGCAGGCTCACTAAGGTCGAAAGCTAATCACCTGCAAGACCGCCACATCAATAGTTCCAAAGCTAAGTCCAAAATAAGATGATGAGTGAGCAGTCATATGATTCACTTGCTTTAAACAAGGAAATTTCCGTGTCATCACTCACGAGACTTCAGCAGAACATGCTGAGACAGATAAAAAGAACTGACTGTTGACTGTGTATGTAGCCGCAGCATACTTCACAAAAGTTCCCGGCGGGCCGAGCACCCAGCGGAAATGAAACAGGTAGACTTTCCGGAGGGCGATATTTAATCACAAAGTCTTAGCCCACATAGCGATGCTTACTAACATTGCAAACATTTGAACCTCGTGTTCCATAACCAGATCGAGATCAAGAGCAGGGCCATTCGAACTTGGGAAAAATAGGAGACCGCCGTCGGCGGTACAAAATCACGAGGCTAACAACTGACCTCAAACCCCTGATCAATTCTGTAAGTTGGGGGTGTCAGATATCTCGCCAAGTGGGTCCATTCGTTTAGCTCACCTAAACGGTAATGAATCCTGCACAAGGCTGAGCATTTGAACAAGTTAGTGACATCTACGCCACTGAAACCTTGGCAAGGTTTGGTACTGACTACTGCGGACGAAAGGAGGCTTCAGTTCATTTAAGACCGGTAGGAGCTGTTAAGCCACATTACACGCGAAGACTCACTTAATCTCTACGTAGCAGTTCTCCCATCTCCATGTCATCTACTTCATCCCTCGGAGGAGAGATAATTAGTCCTTCGGTCATCTCCCTCTTGACACAAAGTTGCTCCGCAATAGTTACTGTTGTTGCCAACCATGTGAACATGACGATCCAGAAGAACAGAGAGGTGGGTATCGAAGCCGAGTAATAAGTCGTGAGTACGATGTGGCTGAATCCGAGTGTTAGCGCAAAATCCAAGAGGAGGCGTGGCCGTCGAACGAGAACACATAAGTAGTATATGCTAGTATGGTTAGATTCTTGTGGCCGGTTGTATTATCCATCACATACTCTGCAAAGGATGCGAACATCCATGAGAATGCTATAACCCAACCTCGCATAGGGTCTGTCCGACCGTCCCACATGCCTTCCACCCATCCGGAACCAAGTTGTTTACCACCACTCCAGGCACCATAGTAAGCGTTCCACCTATCTTCGCCCTGCATTCCACGTACAGTTGGACGGCCAGCCATTTCTCGCCAATCCATGATCATCCCTAATAGCATCATTCTCGAGCCTATCCTCTATGAATGAGTAGTATCTACGCACCAACATTCGTTGCTCCTCCTTCAAAGGAGAGTGCTCCGGGGTCTGCAAAAAATGACAATAATGGTGGGATGAGGAAGGAGAGAGTCAAATAATGAAGAGTTTGCATTGAAACGATCTGAAATGAACACTCAATCGAACGGAAATCAATGCAGACAATAAACGACGTGCCTGGGATATAAGGAGAATTGGGTCCCAGCTGGTGTTCGGTGCCCGAGATGGCGCCATGGCTGCTGCGAATAACCTTCAAGTCTGAGCTGCTGTCGGAAGTCACAGTACTAGAGGCCGTTGGTTGTTCAAGGCTTATGTAATTGCCAATTGAGTCCTTCCACCGAACAACTGCGCCCCGGAATCTTAAGTAGTTCGGATTAGACTCTGCAGCAATGTCTGCTACAGCCTATGAGCGTGTCTATGGAGTGGAGGATGATTTTGGAGACGATGATACCCACAGTCCGGCTTCTCGCTCGAGGATAGAACACTCAGTTTTGCCAGTCATCAGACCTCCTGTGTACTACGAAGAAGGCCCTTTCGACCCTCCTTCCTCTGACGACGAAGGCGAGGGCCTCATTGAGAAGCAGGATGATGTTCCTGTCTCAATTGAGCGGAATGTCTTCATTGACACAGAGCCGGGAAACCACTTGACGCTAGGAGGGAACAAAGTCAGTTGCAGCCCTCTTTCTCTCGTCTCTTGCTTACGTCTGTATCAAAGAGGCCTGCCAGCCTGAAATACTTGATTATCTCACTAGCAACTCTCGTTCTCCTTTCCGCTTCAATTGGACTGTTCGCTGCGACGTCTCTATATAAAGGGAAAACCTATCGACTACCAGGTGCCAGGAAAATATCCTTGGACCATATATTCAATGGAACATTCGATCCATCACGGGAGGGCGTGCACTGGGTTCCAGAAGGTCAGCTGTAACACCAAACAACTCAAACTCTCATGAACACTCTGTAGCCGGTGATGGAGTTTTCTCTATCTTCCAGAATGGATGGATTCAGCTTGTTGACCTGAAAAGCAACAAGACGACTGATCTTGTCTCTATGGTAGACATCAAGGACGTGAGCACTCTTTCATAGAGTTATCGTGCATCACGCTAAGGGCTACCCAGGACGAGGGGAATATCATTAATTGGACAGATTGGAAGCTTTCGCCGGACATGACGTATATACTTGTGAAGGCCGACAATCTAAAGGTCAATGTCCTCTGAGAGCATATTCTAGAAACGCTGACGTGCAACTTCAGCAATGGCGTCACTCGAGCTTTGGCAATTACTACGTGCATAATTTGAACACTAAAGTAACATACCCATTAGTCCAGCCCAGCCATCCTCCGGTCACTGCTTACGCTACTTGGTCCCCGATTGGGCAATCTATTGCGTTTGTTGCCTCTAATGACTTATACGTGCTCCCATCTCCGTCGTGAGCACTATTTTGATACTCGTGCGACAAAATTTGACACTTCTTCACCAGCGCTTCGACTTTTCCCATTCGTGTGACAAGCTCTGGAAACGCATCCTTGTTCAACGGCGTTCCCGACTGGATCTACGAGGAAGAGGTTTTTTCTGATGATAACGCGCTGTGGTGGTCTCCCGACTCCTCCAAAGTTGCTTTCCTCCGTCTCGATGAGACCGAGGTTGACGAATTTAGGTTCCCAATCTACAATCCCACAGGCGATTCATATGCTGTCATTCCATATACCGAAGATGTTGTCATAAAATACCCAAAACCAGGCTACAACAATCCTCTCGCCTCTCTGCATGTTTTCGACGTCGCACAGTATCTCGAACGATCTGAAACCTATCCTGATGTCGACACATACACTTACGAGCTCACTTGGGAAGGCCGCTTCCCCGTAACTAACAGCATTATCATGGATGTAAGCTGGGTTGGCCAGTCGACGCTCATTGTCAAGGAGGTTACTCGCGCTGCAGACAATGGTAACGTTGTGTACTTCGACTTATCAAGCATGTTGAGTGCAGAAACCGCACCCGGCAAGGTAGTACGAAGGCTTGGCAGTAGTGGCGAGGAAGGTGATGAGGGCTGGATTCAAAGCGTAAGGGGAATACTAATGTTATGTGGACATTTCTTTCTGAAACCTTATTGCAGAGCCAAACTATTTTCCCTCTTCTAGACACCCTGCGCTCAGGGGATTCACCTGCCTATTTAGATGTTGTGCCAAACAATGGCTACAACCATATTGCTCTATTCGATCCCGCTGAGAGCAGTACCCCACGCTTTCTCACTTCCGGCCCATGGGAAGTTACAGGGGGGATCAGAACAGTCGATACACAAAGAGGATTGATGTAAGCGAGCTTTAATATTTTTAATTCCCGTCGGACCTTCATGACACATTACGCCCATATACCACCAACAGATATTTCCAAGCCGCACGGTCATCAACTGAACGCCACATATACTCGGTCCCAATCTCAAACGCAGGATCGATGGAGCCCACATCGCTCACAGATGAATCACTATCTTCTTCATACAGTGCTACCTTTTCATCCCAAGCCGGATTTTATCTTCTCAATTACAATGGACCAGGGGTGCCATGGCAGCGAATTGTCGAAGTTGGCAACAATGGTAATTTCATTTCTCACTATTACCATTAGAACAAGGCCTTACAATACGCCTTTCTTCCAGATTTCGACTATGTCCTAACGGACAACACTGGATTAAATACCACATTGACTGAATTTGAAACTGCTATCGTCACCTATTCAACCATAGACAGTGATGGTTTTGGTAAGTTCATTTGATGCGCATTTCTCGCGATGAAACTTTATACTGCCCCTAAGGATTGAATGTAAAAGAAATGCGTCCCCCGCGTATGGATGACTCAGGGCGGACGAAGTACCCAGTCTTGTTCTTCGTGTTCGTAGATGCACCTTATCAATTCAGACCCCGCTTATTTATGTTATTCTTAGGTACGGTGGGCCAGAGAGTCAACAGGTCAATGTCGAGTACAAACGAGACTGGCATGACTATCTCGTTTGCACGCTCCAATATATTGTCGTCGTCGTCGATGGCCGGGGAACTGGATTCAAGGGGCGGCACCTGCGCAACCCGGTAAGGAACAATCTTGGCTTTTGGGAGACCCAGGACCAGATCAATGCCGCACGGTGCGAATGTATTTAATTTCGGGTGATCTGGGGTATTCAGTCTTTGTCAGGATTTGGGCAGGTAAAGACTATGTTGACCCGAAACGTATTGGAGTTTGGGGATGGGTGAGTCGATATTCAGAATTATGTGGCGATGTATTCATTGACTTGCCATAGTCGTACGGCGGGTTCATGGCCTCCAAGGTTGCGGAAGCAAATGCTGGCATTCATACTTTGGCCATGTCCGTTGCTGTATGTATACCTCTTAGTAACAAAGTCATTGCACTCAATAGCGAGTCTAGCCTGTGACAAGTTGGAGACTATATGATTCCATCTATACAGAACGGTATATGGGTTTACCTGACGATAATCCTGGAGGTTATATCAACGCCTCCATTTCGCATGTTGAGGGCTTCAAGAACGTGGACTACCTCCTAGCTCATGGCAGTGGAGATGACAATGTCCACTTCGCAAATTCGGCACACTTGTTGGATATGCTCACGGAAGGCCATGTCAGAAACTTCCGCTTCAGGATGTTTACCGACAGGTCGGTCAAAATACTTTTTCCGCGCAGCACAATACTGACCATTTTACGTCGGGTAGCGATCACTCGATCAGGCGCAGAGGTGCGAATAGAGAAGTTTACGAGTACATGGCTCTATTCCTCATTGAAAAGTGGGGGAAAGGGGGCCGGCGACGCGGCTGGTGATTGGACAATCAGGGGATCATATGTGCAGAATACTTAATCGATCTTGGGTGTCGTAAATTTCGAGATCACATGGAAGCGGGGAAGCTCATTTGTGTGAGGACCTTGTCGCTCTAACTGCATGCACGTTTTCCGCGTGGAGTAACCCCAAACTCGGGACATTTTGGGTGAGTACCTCGCGTGTCATAAGGAGAACCGCATCATGCATGATGTGACATGTCTGGGAGATTAGCCGACGATCTTGACCATGCACCACCGACGCCTCAAAGCTTGACTACCCGACAGCGTCAAGAATACTGGCCTTGGCGAATTTATCGGGAGAGGGAGGGCAACATGCGTGGAAGATGACTTAGTGTGTGACAGATACGGTATGCATTGAACAATTTGGACGTATTCAGCTTTTACCGTCGACGAAGTTACGTTGTCGGCAGCCCGTTATGACTGAAATGCATGTATCTTGCTCCTACTAGATTTGACTCGGCTCTGGCGTGTCATTGTACATGAGGAATCGATACCACATCATCCCTTAGACCCTTCTGGAAACCGAGGATACAAAGCAAACGCGACTCGGAAACGTTCTCATCTCCGGATCTCTCAAGTAAGTAGTAACTTAAATTTACCTCTGTCTAGAATGACACGGTGACCAGAAGTCTAGGACTCGCTTGCTATGATCATTCATTCTTCCCAACTTTGATGCGTGTGCGCCTAGTATGCGTGCTTTCAACGACTTGGCGGACCATCACAGGCTACAGTGCATCCGATATTGGGCCTATCGAGGCAGTCCTTTTTACTGCTCTGTCAAGAAGCTCATACTTTTCAAACCCAAAACGATGACTATCACCGCGCATTCTGACAACACACACGAAGCGCTATTTACATGCCTGTCTGGTTGCAGCTGGTGACCGCCTCAGGCTGAGAATCGTATCCGGGCCTTTTGCCTCGTGCACAACCCTGAATCCGGTTTCGCGTGCGGGAGGAGTAATGCGGGTCAGAATATTATTTTCTCGGGTAGGTCCTAGTATTTTCCGGCACCAAGTGATACCGGTTTCTAATCAGAAAGGACATGACTCAACCGTGACGGGCTGGCATTTTTGGTTAGTTTTTCCTGGTCAGAGTTAGTCTGCCCTAGGTTGACCAAATACTCAGAAGAAGACAGTACCTTCTGTATTATGCCTAAAGCACGGTCAGAGTAACGCAACCTTTTGGGGGGTGTTTACTGGACACGCTGGCTGAAGAGCTTCTAATCTTTCTAGAATGCTGCCAAGTAACATTCCACCGCATCCAGGAAGACGACCTGGTCAAATTATGACACATCACTAGGAAACTGCAATCTAATAACGGAATGGTGTATGGAAGTACATCGTTGTGATTAGCATTACAGCAGTCAACAGACTACGCATATAGTCAAGCACTATATTAACATACTCACTATCTCTCACTATTTCACTTGACGATAGAGTAGCGCATCTATTTCTCCTTCTGCCAGCTACACGCAATGTTCTACAAAAACTGATTGACAGGTTTGGACAACTTCTCAGTGTGTTCGGTGGCACATGCTACTCTCCAAGTGGACAATTATGATACTCGCCATCCAGACCGCGTATCTGGCACCCATTTGACACCCACATACTCGCGCCATGCTGAAAACAGTAAGTCCTTTGGCATCTCAAAATTTGTCTTCAAACCTGCTTATCGAATTCGGACTCTCCACATGCTACTTGCCCCCGAGAAGTCCCCAAATAGCCCTCGGATATGATTGGCGCTGCAGAAATTCGGCTGCAAAGGCCTGGAAATAGAAGTCCTCGTATCGTGTCCCGCGATGCCGTTGCATAAAGATTCAGTTATGCAAGAACAAAGTCGCCTCAATTGAATAAGCCCGGGTAGAGGAGCGCACAGGACGTCTTGTTCTTCCATTATCTCAACCTCAACCACCTATTTATTCTGAAGCTCGGGAAAATACCCATGCTCGACCCACGCCGTGGACGACCGACTACGCTGCACATTTACAACTTCGGCGGTATCTTTAGCAGTCGCAAGATTATTAAGGGGGAAGATAAGACAACCATTTTGTGAGTTCTGAACATGTTTCGATTGCTTCATGTGCTTACTTTCTATCTTTCGCTGCCACAGATATTTTATGCAGAATACTCGGAGTTCGCTACATTGGACTTTTGATCTTCACGCTGATGGCCCAAATGGTCTCTTACTTTGTCGGGCTCAGTCGTCGTACAATGGACCACCACTAATGGGGGATGTGAATCATGGGCCCGTTACTCTGTCCATGACTGCCGTCAGACATCCCGTGAAGATGGAGAGAAAGCGTGGGGCCTTTAATGGTACAGTCTTCTTCAAGGGTCCCGATCAGAAGGAGTATCGCTGGCAAACGACTGCACGACTATTCAGTGTTGTAATGGAGGTATGTAACGTACAGGAGCAGGCTGGATATAGCAGTATTTTTCACGTAGTTCTTATCAGTGTTTAGACGCCGAGGGCGCAGTCATAGCAACGTATCGCGTTACATCCATGTCGGTGACGAAAGATGGAGTTCTCATCGTCCAACCTGTACGTCCAGTCCTCATTTCCGATTCCTGTTTTGGCAAACCATATTTCGCTAGTCCGGAAAGTTTATGCTCGACCTGCTCGTCGCTACCAGCCTGGCGATGCGCACGCCCAATAACTGATAGGTTCGTTTGGGCTCTGCGTGGAGGAGCTATTTCTGATGCATATGTTTAGTGCCTTTTTATTGCGCTGATCGTCTTTCGTAATTGTGCACCATATTTTATAACTGTTATTGGTATCACTCAGTATGTCCGCATACATTCAACTAGCATGGCGCATACCACTGACATTTTTTTTTTTGAATTTCCTTGAACGCAGTGTAGTTCTATACGAACCTCTTACTTGCCTAACTGGTCAACCATTGAGTCTCCCTAGGTATATTGTATCCAACATAACGAAGACAGTCGTTCTTCTCACCCAGCTATTGGCCCATTTCTCTCTTTTTCGCATACGATTCTCATGAATCAATCTTCAAACCTCTATCTAAGAATAAAGTAAAGACGAGATATTAGGGTTTGGTAGATACGATACAGCAATAGGCCTACTGCTTCACCTACATATGATAGTCTCACTAGCACAAGATTCAAAGCTTCATGTTGTGCAAGCTTCGACCTGCTCCAAACCTGCTCGATGTTATGCGACGTAAGCTTCATCATGATGCTAATCATTTGGATCAAGTTGAGATAGTGGTTCGGAGAAATAAAATTTCAGACACCGCTCAGGGGTTAAGTGATGTCGTGGCGCATATAAGCATCTCTCTTGAGCTTCCTCTTCCTTTGGCATGCTCTTCAACGAAGAAGGTCTGTGGACGGTTCTTGACATTATGGATGGTAGATTATTGCACCTCTGACTCGTTAACCAGCGTGTTTCAGCAAGCGAGTGCCGAAGGAAACCATTCAGAATTGGTGTAAGTTCCAAAGGCTCCGACCGAAGTTCGAAGCGATAGCAAAAACGGTGTAGCTTATGGTCTACCTGCTATATACAGTGGCACATGGAGGCAGAATCTATTCTGGAGGAACCGTCGCGTCTTACTTCTTTGGCATTAGCCACGACGATGAGTGGACCAGCATACTGTGCAGACGATCAATAGTCGTGAGCCTACTTCTTATCGCAGAACTCCGTTCCTCAGGAAGGTTCGCTACAGGTAATACATGCGGGTTGGATTCTGCACTGTGTCGCTCATTCATTTCGGGTTCCGGTCGCGGGATACGTACTTGATGGTGCGATCCCATCTTCATGTTGCATTCTTGAATCTTCGCTCTACTTGCCATCCCATGCTAATTTATCTACTATTCTCCATAACCACACCCATATGGCTTCACGAAGATAGATCTCATTTAGTCTCTCCAACAGATGACTTCGATGCGAGGCCACCATTCAGTGGACTCCAAGACAACAACGTCCCCCCAGTCATTTCCCCTCGACCACTACGAGGGGTATCGCGACCCTGGGTGCTTCTGAGTCAGCCATCGACACCTTTCTGCCCCCCGGCAAACTTACTCAAGCGAAAGCGCCAGAGAGACAGCAACGACTATCCCAGCGCATTGCATAGTGAATCAGGAGACAGCATTCCGCGACGTCCACGTAAACGACGAATCCTCTACTTGGCGTCTTCATCTGGGGAAGGATTATCCGATATCGCAATCACAGAAACATACGACTCGGCAGCTATCAAACACAATCACAACGATGTGATCACAACCAATACATGCGCAGATACTCACCCATCCGCTCCCTGCTATCTTGCTCCCCCTTCCAAAGCTATGTCAAACTATACCTCCAAGGTGTTATCGGTATACAGTTCTCCGCGAAATGACCAGGGACACGAAAAGGCTGTCGGACTCAATCGTGCCTATGAATGTGCTCTTACATATCCTCTCGTCGTGAACGATAACAGTCCTAGCTCATGCCTTAAGGACTCTTCTCCTGTGCCTGCCATCGACTTCACTCGAATGCGATTTCCCTCCAGGAACCGTTGGCGTTTCCCTCTTTTGCGTTTGGAACCTGCAAGTGCCAAAGCCGAGGGAAAAGAGGGTGGTGAAGGCTCCGTTAGGTCAGTTTTCTTAAATTGCATTCTGTTCGCGTGCTTGCACAGAGTGTACCTTCAGCTACACAACTTCCAGGCAGATCGGCGATGCCACAAGCCACCGGCAGCCAAAACCACAAGGACAAGGAAACCAGATTACCTCTCGAACACCAAGGCAAGCGAGCAGAGCCTTCCGGCTCAGACATCTTGCCCAGGTAACTGACTCCCGCAGCAACATAGTGATATATCACATGGACCAACTTATACGGACGAGAGAACGCGCTACGGGTCGTGACGAGGTTCAGTTTTCAACGCTGTGGGAAAACAACGCGGTCTGGAAGGGCAAAAGATTTTGGCATGAAACCCTGAGGAGGCAACGTAGACGTGAACTCTGAATGACAAGAGAGTAAGATGGAGCATTTCTAAAGTACAGCCAACCTTGCAGATTCCCATGTCGAATGACTCATTTGAAATCCTAAGCCTCTTGGCAATTGCGACCTGCTCATCTCGACAGATGTTCTAGGAACGCAGAATGGATCTGGGCGAGCGCCATTCTGGGAAGCGTGCATTCCCGAGTTTCTCCGATCTCTAACACATCTGGTTCGAGACTAGCGTCCTGCATTCATCATCCCGAAATCATCTCGTTGACGTTTTATGAATCCTGGAGGTAGTCCAAGACCCTCGTCAATCAATTTTTTCTTTCATCGAGCATTCAACGTCAATGCGCAACGTTGACTTTCCCGTCAATATTTCGAGGACCATGTGGTTTGTAGTCAAGACGCAACGAACGTGTCCCACTCTCCAAATCTGTTGATTGTCAAAATCTTTCAGCGGTCTTCGCATTGCGCGCTCGTCATCTGAATGATCGTGGTGAAACTACCTTCATATCTATGTTTATACAGGCTCGTATCTATGAACCTCGATGGCTGAAGGAAATAGTGAGGGCTAGGAGGAATGTTCGTGCCTATGATAAGTGAGACAACAGGGCTCAACGTCGGGATAAGACACTAGTATAAGCACATATCCTTGCTCGAGCATATCAGAGACAATATGAACTACGTGTTTATGGAAAGTGAAGACAGGTAAAGACTGTTGCGAACGGGACAAAAGGATAGCGGCAATCAGTCCTAAAAGTTCACGATGAAGTGATACCTGCGTACGGCCAGGCCAGATACCGGGGAAGAACAATGTGGAGAAACGACGGCGAAGAAGGGAGGGCAGTTCATAAAGAAAGCAGAAGTGGGAGTAGAGGGAAACGACGGCAAAGCAACAGGGCTTAGGCATCAGTGTTGGCACGTTGTGCACGTGAAAGTTCGAAGAAAGCTAATAGGGTTGCATGAGTTGAACGATGCCGCCGCCGAAACACGAGGCTGAAAATGCACATCTTCTGTTACATATGTAGGCATTCTTTTGATCCAATAAAGACGAAGTTCATTCGGAAGTACATGGCATGACTACCACCGCTATGATCTATGGTGTTTCACGCAAGCTTAGCTTCTCGAGGGACCACAATGGTGATATCAGAATAATTCCTCTGATCTCATATGAGAACACCGTAATAGATAGATTTAAGAGAAAGAGAAACCTACCGCATGTTGTGGGAATGAGACATGTGAGCGCGGAGAATGCGGCCCACCGCCGGGATAAACTCTAGGTCTCGGTTCAACGTCTATAACATCTGTCACTTCGGACTTCAAGAGCCGATGATTAGATTTCTGGTTGCTGTTGCGCTGTATTGTGCATGAGTGGCGAGGTGCAAAATGCTATGAGACCACTTACACCAAAAATTGATGAACGCTCCTGTGTGCTATGGGGAGTGGGCAGCATACCGATGACCTCACAGACATCCCCTTGGACATTTCGAGTGTTCAGACTATGCAGGATTTAAATTTGGCCCCACGCTGTCGCTTTTCACACATCACTTACACTATCATGAGGCAATTTGCGAAGACTATGGAACTAAGAGTGAGCACCTGAGTGAATTATGACGAATAGAGCCATTACTCTCCGTGTAAAATAGGAAGATTCCGAACCACCAGACTGTCTTTATCAGCGGGTGCCACAACACATTGTGCGGATGAGACTTACAGCTGTGAGGATTTGTACACCAGAGGAGGAGGACCATAACAGCACTCATGCTTAGTATAATGGTTAGGGGATGTCTACTGTTATCACTGATAAACTGCTGTACCTTAGGACCAAGCCAGTTTCTGTAAAGCTGATCAATCTCTTCAAAGAAAACTCGTGATATTTCCTTTACCAATTGTATACGCCAAGAGGCGGTCGAGTAGCTTCAATGTCCTATAACTGGTAAGCACCTGATTGAAGTACCACTATTTATTACTTACTGTCCAAACGAACTGCTTTTCTCACGACAAAGGTAATAGCATTGGCCTGCTGTGATAATGATGTCGGCTCCTGCACCCGCAGACAAGCAGGCGATGTTTAACCACCCCCATTTTGTCGAGAAATCATCTAGAGATATACCCCCAAACACCTTAGATGCTGCTATCGTGCTCCCCACAAATCGTGCTGATGCAAGACAAAAGGCAATAATTGGGAGGTCGAGCTGTCCTGACAGCACATACATACGATGCGCGAAGAAGGCCTAGATGTTGATATGAAGAATCAGGCAAAACCAGCGGCTCATGAGAAGATAATATTTTACCTCCACGATAGGTCCGACTGTTCCACTGAATACAATTGACCACGCGTAGCCAACTGGCATAGTCTCGACGCGGAGTGCGCTTCGTTCTCCAAAATCCGTCACAGTAAGAAGATACATTCCAGTTAAAACAGAGACTGTGTGACCAATTTCTTCCAACCTGCGCATTCAGTTAGGAAGCGGGCGACTTTGAAAATGTGTACGCACCATATCCAGATCACCTACAGATCAATAATGCATAAGGCTGACGGTGATATTTATTGGATTACTCACCAGCAGTTTTAACCAGAGGCGATCATTTGGATATCTTTTAAAGTAGTAATAGGTCTGTATGGTCTCAACTCCGAACAAAAATACCATGACCCAGGACCCCACTTGGAGAGCACCGAGTGTATCATTGCGATTGACAAGGAGAGCCATGGGAGAACGAGTAACCCGCAAAGTACGAAAACGCAATTGCCACGTCTTATACAGTTCCAATGAAGCTAGAGAGATCCACAAATATGTACTTATAGACTCCAGCGTGCCTTGGGTCGCATGTCCAAAACAAGGAAGACTACTTCATGGACCTGACTGCTCTTGAACTTCCTGGGGCCAGACCTCCAAATTACTTATTTAAGCAGTGGATAGCGAATAATTGAAGCATGAATAGGCAGCTGTGAGAACTGACGAGGACGAGACGTTGCGGTAAGACGAACGAAGTTTGATCGACGAAGTACGAGAGAAGTAGGGGAGTCGTGGCTATTGAGGATGTTAGTAACGAGGGCAGTTGGAGTTCCCTAGATACCACTCCTTGGTCCAGCGCAACGCCAACTACATTGTTCCCAGATCGTAGAGCTGATCCGAGTAGAGTTGATCCGAGTCAGCCCGCATCCCAGCATGACACAGAAATCAAGTGGATTGGTCAAGCTATAAATCAAATGCACGGTATCCACTATACTTTTTACGACTCGGGTATGAGGAGCAACCTCGTGGTTATCCTAAATGCGAGATTATCGCGCTGGTACATGTTACTTTCTCGGTAGGAAGTTGCCAAACTTGATTGATATAGCGTTGATGACGATTCAGATACGGTACAGCTGAGCTGAGTCCAGGCTATTACTTTACCCACCAATTCCGAACGGATGGGAAGTGAGATAAGTTCTGGACCAGTTATGAGGGAATTCGAATGGTGCATTGTGAGGCAATTATGGGGAATTTGCATGATCGGATTTGCAGAAATTGAGCAGCATCGCGGTGCCTGTCTGCGACTCGCCCGGAACAACTTGATCAAGCGGCTACTAGTAGTCTATGGATTTAGTTAAGGTAGGC